>PYAF01002800.1:77712-89841 GCA_007407185.1 Glycine tomentella | reverse complement strand
TAATAAGGCTGCTATCAGTATTGCTCAAAATCCAGTTCACCATGACAGAACTAAACATGTGGAGGTTGATCGTCATTTTATCAAAGAAAAATTGGAGGATGGTAGTGTATGTTTGTCATATATACCTACCAAAGAGCAGACTGCGGATATTCTTACCAAAGGATTACACAAGCCAACCTTTGAGGATTTAATTAGCAAGCTGGGAATGATTAATATTTATCTCCCAACTTGAGGGGGAGTGTGGAATATTCTAGAATATTAGAATTAGTTGTAGAATATTCTAGAGTATTGGAATTAGATGTGGAATATTCTAGAGTATTATAATTAGTTGTGAAATATTCTAGAGTATTAGAATAAGTTGTGGAATATTCTAGAATATTAGACATAGCTGTATATAATGAACCCTTTGGATTTCAATCTGATGAATGAAAATGTGTGTTCATTACTTATATTCCAACAATGACATAGTTATTACAGGTAATGATGCTGCTACAATTTGTCGGCTGTAAAAGCACCTATTCAGTCACTTTCAGACCAAAGACCTTGGGTGTCTAAAATACTTTCTTGGTATTAAGGTGGCTCAATTAAACAAAGGCATTGTTATTTCTTAAAGAAAGTATGCTTTGGATATCTTGAAAGAAGCAAGCATGATTGAGTGTAGACTTGTTGACAGTCCCATTGACCCAAATCCAAAGTTGATGGCAGAACCGGGTGAACCCTTCAATGATCCTGAGTGGTATAGGAGACTAGGTGAGAAACTCATTTATCTTACAATCACTAGACTTGACATCTCTTTTGCAGTCGGGGTAGTTAGTCAATTTATGCAGGCTCCTCACACTGATCATTGGAATGTTGTAATTCACATTCTTAGGTACATTAAAAGGGCTCCAGAACAGGGATTGTTGAATGAAGACAAGGGAACTAACCATGTTAATGGGTATTGTGATGCTGACTGGGCAGGCTCTCCCATAGACAGGCGCTCTACTACTGGATATTGTGTATTCATAGGAGGAAATGTGATTTCTTGAAAGAGCAAGAAACAAAATGTTGTTGCTCTGACTAGTGCAAAAGCTGAATATAGGGTCATGGCTTTAGCCACTTGTGAACTGATGTGGGTCAAACAACTCCTCCAAGAACTTATATTTTGTGAAGTTTAGCCGATGCAACTATATTGGGATGATCAGGCAGCACTTCATATTGCTTCTAATCCAGTATTCCATGAAAGAACCAAACACATGGAAATTGACAACCTGGCTAAGGATAGTACCGAAAAAATTAGCTCTAATGATCAAATTTCAGATATTTAGACTATATCATTGAGGGGACCTAGGATTCAATTTTTATGCTCCAAGCTTGGTGCATATGATTTATATGCTCTAGCTTGAGGGAGAATGTTAGAAGATAGGTTATTATATCCCTATTGTACTAGGCTACTGTTCTTTTTTATTTTTAGTATCTGCTCTATTCTGAGTTTTCTGTAAAAGCTTCCTTTTTAAGCTAAGTTTGATATATATATATATATATATATATATATATATATATATATATATATATATATATATATATATATATATATATATATATATATATATATATATATATATATATATATATATATATATAGGAGAGAAGCTGAGTGTTGAGAAAATACTTAAGCATTTCATCCAAAAATATCTCTCATTATATTCAAGTCCTCTTATCCAGACATAGCATAAGCCTAGTGGCAAAAAAATATTTGCAAATAATCACTTTAATCACTCTAAAGATAGTAAAAGAACCATTTCGTGAAAGTAGATCTTTGTATGCTCCACTCTAAAAATACCTTTCATTACTATTAAAGTACAATCACATTCAAATTCTTTTCCACTCTCTTTTCCAGTATTTAAGGGTGAGTTTTTTATCCTTCTCTCTTTTTGTATGTACCATAGTTGTCAATAGCACACTATAGTGGCTGTAGCCGCTGGTCACTATATGCACTGCATTGCACTTTACTGCAGGCATCCATAGCAGATAGCAGCATTTCACAGCACCACAGTACGGCTATGCTAACAGTGTCAAAAATACTGAGAATGGTAACTAAAATATACATTGATGGGCATTTTATGAAGGTTGTTTTTGGGATTTTGGGTAAAAGAAGGTTTCATCTTGTAGAAAACCCTTCCAAAGTTCATAACTAGCATGCTTCACTTGTCACCTCTCCTACCTTGTGAGTTGTGACTACTGCACGATCCCTATGTGACCCTACAGTGACCACGTGGCAACCAATCTAGCAGCTTTTTTCCTTCTCTCATTCATTTTTTTTTTCAGGTTTCTCTTGTAATCGTGTTCTCATTGTTCTCTTATTTATCGATTTCAGTTTTCTGTATTTGTGTCTCTCTACGTAGTTTTTTCCCCTGTTTTTTCTTATTCTCATTGTACCCCTTGTTCCATCAGTCTATGTTCTCTATTTATTGTCTCACTAGTCTGAGTCTCTGAGATCTTTTCTTGGTCATCTATCTCCCAAAAACCCAAACTCATTCACTCATTTCTTCTCTCTCTCTTTGGTTAGTCATGGAATCCTTTGTTACTATATATTTGTATGTTTGCTTAAGAGCTAAGACCAATAACTTCTTTTTAATTATGAATATGTCAAGATTTGAGTTTTTTATTTTAATTTTTGAGCATTTATACATATTTAGCATGCAATGGGCGAGCCCTGACACGGTGGTAAAGTTATGTCTTGGTGACCGATTGGTTATGGTTTCAAATCCGAAAACAACCTCTTTGCATATGCAAGGATAAGATTGCATACAATGACCCTTCTCCATACCTTCTCATAGCGAGAAGTTTTCGTGCATTAGTTGTTTTTACACATATTTAGTATGAATTATATAATCTATATAAAAAAAATCATAATAGTACTCATCCCACAATGTGTTATACCCCTATAGCATTTTTGGGGTCAACCACTATCTAAGATTGATAATTACAGTAATATTTGTTTTAATTAAACAATCGGATTCCCCTTATCCATATTAGTGTAGTGTAAGAGTTGAATTTATTCAACTGCTTCACTTGTATCTGTTACTCTAGTAGTTCTAGTGAGTTAGTTGTCATAATTAACTATTTACAAAATGAATTCCAAACTGTAACCTTGAGTTTAGTGGCTAACGATATCTTTCTTTTCTCTCAAAATATCTTCTATTAGAATTCTGTTATGGTATCTAGAGCTCAGTAAGATCAACAATGGCTGCTCAAAACAACTTGTTTATCACTTCTTTTCCTCCTTCGATTCCTCATAAACTTGATGATTCAACCTTTCTTCTATGGCACCAACAAGTAGAACCTGTTATCAAACCTCATCATCTTCAATGATTTGTTGCAAATCCTCAAATTCCACCACCATTTCATCACAGGGCTGGAATTGAAAATCCTATGTATGAGGCTTGGGTATCAGCTCCTTACATTGCTTCAATCAACACTTTCAACGTCAATCTTGTCTCGTGTTTTAGGATGTGTTCACTCCTATGAAGTACGGGAAAGGATTCACAATTACTTTCACAAGTAAACACAAGCCACAAAGTGTCAATAGCGCACTGAGTTGCGAGCTACAATGCTTGGAGGAAAATCGATGAGAGAATTTCTTATGCAGATCAAAGTAATTTCTAAATCTCTCACTTCCGTTGGAAGTCCAATCATGCTTCAAGAGCATATTAACTCGATTCTTAAAGGTCTTCCATTATCACTTGATGACTTCAATAATAGAGAGCAGGTTCGAACCTCTACCAATCGAGCAAGTCAAAGCTCTTCTTTTAGCTCATGAAGCTCGACTGAACAAGTTCAACAAAGAAACACTCTTTGATTCAACTCTTATTTTAACTTCAACTTTTACAATACTCTAATAGTTCATACCAGTTTTGAGTTTACTATTTGACGCCCGTGGAAGAGGCCTCAAAAGGCCCGTCCCCCAACCAGCATGCGACGAGTCGCTCTCCCCAAGGAAGCAACTCTAGCAGTCCATCGACAACCGACGAGTTCGAGACTGGGACCCCTGTTGTCAAGCCCTTAGAGCCAATCCTTTTCTCGAGGTTACACCAATCCATTTTGCTGACTTTCCTTGCCTACATTATTCCATTGTTCAGAGGTTGTTCAACTTGGACACCTTATGCAATTATGAGTACGACCGTGCATGAGAGCCACTCAGTCCTCTGAGTTTTCAAGGGTCGTCGAGGGCACACTAGACACCATGTGACGTGTGGTGCTCTTCTATCAGCTAGACCCTACCTCCAGCTAAGTCATTTCCAAGGTGGACAAGTTGTTAAAAGAAAAGATTCGGGGGGGCCCGCCAATGTCTTTAGACTCCTTAACATTGTCGTCAACCGCCACGTCCCAGATTAGGAATTTTAACCTAATTCCCTTTCGGAGTACGTGCACAGATCGCTATCAAACTAGCTTTCCCCGTCCCTTGGGATCGACTAACCCATGTGCAAGTGTCATTCTATTCACATGAAACCTTTCCCTTTGTACACATGTTCATATAGGAGAGAGAAATATGCACACTAAAGAAGACTTTATTGAGATGGATTGCAGAATTGGAAATACAAAGTGATGGTGACTAGGATAAGAATACTTGGAGAAGTGATGGGGATAAAGGGATTACAGGAGAAATATATTTAATTTGCAGTAAACTAATTGTATATGGGATTTGTAGCTTTTTTATTTTGAAATTTATTAAATATTTTAAAACTGAGTTATTTGGGAAATTCTATAAATTTAAGATCACTTGATTATCTAGTTGGCTTGGTCTATTTAAAGACTGTTATTTGCATCCAAATGATCCAATTGTCATTATCTATAAATTAGAATTTTGAGTTGACATGACTTGAGTTCAATTAACTATTTTTTCCCTATTCTCCTGTCTATATTGTTCTCTCCCAAAATCTTTTTCCCTTCCCCCTATTGTACTGCTTTGTCAAACATCAGAGACAAATGATCAGAGATCCTCCCAAAACAAAATAAAAATCATCAACATCATTAATAGCACCTTTAACCCAAGTTAATTGGGATCGGTGGTAGATGAACCCAATGATAAATCAGAAATGACACAAAAAGAGAAAGGGAGAGGGAAAGAAAAAAGTGAAAATAAGATAAAAGAAAGAAAAAGGGGTGAAAGGAAGAAGGGAGAAAAGAATAGAAAAAGATCTAAAACAAGAGAATTACTGGAACATAGAACTACTAATGAGTTTAACCCTTCACAAAGCTTATAATTTTTCTCCACTTTGTCCTAAGACCTATCGTCTGCCAATCTATATCTCATTTCATTAGGTCTTGTTTAACTACCTTTCCCCAGGTAAGTTTCGGTCGACCTCTACCTCTCTGTGTCGAGCTCTTGGTAACAAACTTTTGTTCTTATGAGAAAACTTTTGTTCTTATGAGAGCATCCAGTGGCCGTCTCATAACATGTCCAAACCACCTCAATCTATGCTCCCTCATCTTTTCACATACCGGTACCACTGATACTTTTCGTCGAATATCCTCATTTCTTATGTTATTCATCTTCGTATATCCACGCATCCACCTTAACATCCTCATTTCTGCTACCCCTATTTTATGCTCATGTTACCTATGTGCTGGCCAATATTCCGCTGCATATAGCATTGCTGATCTTATAGTTGTTCTATAGAATTTTTCTTTCAGCTTAAGGGGAATTTTGCAGTCACACAAAAACCCCGATGCACTCCACCATTTCATCCACCCTACTATAATTCTATGATTTACATCCTCATCAATCTCACCACCTCTTTGCAACATTGATCTCAAGTATCAAAAAACATCTTTTTTGGGTACCACTTGACCAAGTAGATGCATTGTGTCTTGATCACCATCTCTTACCTGCAAAAACTCACACTTCATTATCGTGAATCCTTTAGACTTCAAAGTGTTTCTCCACAATTTCAATTTCCTATAACAACATCTTTGGTTTCATCAATAAACACAATATCATCTGCAAAAAGCATACACCGCAGAACTTACTCTTGAATATCTTTCGTTAGTTTATCCATCACTAAGGCAAATGGAAAAGGACTAAGAGTTGAACCTTGGTGAACACCTACCGTGATAGAAAAATACTTTGATGTTACATTACAAGCTTTCACACATGTGGTAGCCTCATCATACATATTCTTCTCAAGAGTCCACCATAAGACTTCTCTTGGGACTCTATCATATGCTTTATCAAGATCTATGAACACCATATGTAAGTCTTTCTTCTTTTCTTTATACCTTTTCATTAATTGTCTCATCAAGAAGATAGCTTCCATGGTACATCTTCCTGGCATAAATCCAAATTGATTTACGGAAACTTTGGTCTCCCTCCTCAAGCGATGTTCGATACTCTCCCACAACTTCATAGTATGGCTTATGAGCTTGATGCTTCTATAGTTTGAACAATTTTGAATATCTCCCTAGTTTTTGTAAATAGGAACAAGCATACTTTTCCTCCAAGCATCTGGCATCTTATTTGTTTGAAGAATCCTATTAAAAAGATTGGTCAACCATTTTATTACCACATCTCCCAAGCCTCTCCACACTTCAATAGGAACGTCATTAGGTCCCAAAGCTTTATTATTCTTCATCCTCTTTAAGGTCTCCTTAACTTCATGCGTATTAATTCTGCGCACAAATCTTCTATTCAGATCATCAAAAACGTCCTCAAAATCCACCTCACTCTTGTCGCCATTCCCATTAAAAAGTTTGTTAAAGTAGTTTAGCCATCTTTCACTTACATATTCATCCCTTACCAAAAGTTTTTGATTTTCATCCTTGATACATCTAACTTAGGTGAGGTCTTTACTCTTCTTATCCCTCAATAAGAGACAAATAACATGAAAAGTAAGCTCATGAGGGCTCTCTTTTCCTTTTCATGGTTGATAAAGAAAACATTCCACACAAAAACACAAAGATCAGCTCAAAAGAGCTTCTACTCCCTAGGCTTTTGCATGATATTACTCCCTAGGGGCACAAAGATCATGCCAGCTGCAGGTTTCTTATTTGATTCTTTGCGTGTTGTCAATTTAAAGTGAAATAGTGAGTCTGTTTTATCATTTTTGCATTGGGGCTTTTATAAGTATGACTTAGTATAGTTATTTGACACTAAATTGAATGTAAAATAACAATGACAAAGATTGTTGTACTTGGAGTATGGATCAGCTTGGTACTCATCCATAATGGAGCTTTTGCTTACCTTTACTTTTGAGTGCTTGATGTTTTAATGTTACTCTATTTTGTTTTCCATTGTTTTTATTAGTTGACCCTGAAACTTTTCCATTTTGTGGGTTGGTCTGGTTTTCATACTGGGGGGAAAACACAAATAATGAGTTTAAAATAACACTTTTTAAATTAATTATTGAAAAGAGCACTACGATTCAGATGACCTAGTTATATTGAACAAAAATAATTAGTTCCTAATCATCTTAGTTACTACTATTTGTTACTTCTTAAGTCCAAACAACTATTACTTTTTAATTTAGGCAGGCAACAAATTTATTTTCAAAGCAAACTCAAAATTTTAAATTTACAAAGTCTAGTCTACATTTACATAGCATGCAATATGCAACATGAGATGACTCAAGTAAATAACTCACACTTTGCTAGTTCTCTCTCCTTTGCAGCTGCCACTCTCTTGAGTTTCGCTGCTTGTGCGAAGGTTGATGGCCTGAGAAGACAATGAAATGACTCATGTACTCTATCTCTCTCACAAACATAAACATATAATATTCAAAGTTTATATTAGATTTAAATGTAAGATATTTCTATTGCTCTTTAAACATTTTCATAATGCATCTCATCTGCTCTGAAACCTTAATTAAAAACTGGAAGTAGACACAAAAACATAGAGAAAACAAAATACAAGTAATGAAAATAAATGGTGTTTCAGGTTTCACCAAATAATTTGATTCAAGATACAACTAATAACTTATATTTTTTTTTATACAACTAATAAGGTATAAGAGTCCTTAGTTGATTGTTGTGTTGAATGACATCAATCATTAGGAGAGTGAATTCCTTGGCCTTAACATGAAAATTACATGTAATCTTTCAGTGTGTCAATAGAAAACATGTCATTATTGTTGAAATTATGGTTTTAAGGTATAGAAGGAGGAAGAGAGATAAAAGAGAATGAAATACTGAATTGACATTAAGTATTAACTAAGATGGATTACAATGTATAGATGTGTTGATAAGTTCAAAGACCTAGAGTACAAACCATTGTTTATACTAATAATAATCCTAACTAATTAGGGAAGCAAATCATGGTAAGGAAACATGGTGACTAATTCTAAGATATAATGAGGAAATAAGATAACTATTCCAAGAGGATAAGCTAAGATATAATGAGATATTTTGCTATATTCTAACAATTACTTATGTGATATATTTATAAGCTTTTTAATGTTATATCTAACCAAAAGTACAGAACAAATTTTTGATTGAGGGTGTGTGGCTACTAGCTTCCACCCCCTGTAAGGAGTAGTTGAGACAAAAATATGGAAGGATGTAATTGGTTCTAACCATAAATAGAAAAAAAACACAATTGAATGTGGAATTCCAAGTAAGACACATTTCTTTTCATGGGAGGAGATAATGGCCAAAGCATGAGTAACTTACTGCGACAGTGAGCTTGCCTCCTTCAAAAGCTCTTTTATTTCACCACGCAACTTAGTTTCTTTTTCTTTATCAGATCCACTCTGAAGCAAAAGCATACAACTAAAAAACTTAATGTCATTATCAACAGTCAATATGTTAGAAAGGTAATGAACATTGAAAATTAAGGTAAAAACAGAGTGCAAAATCACTGGGCACCATGCAAAGGGTCAATTTTGCCCATGAAAAGGCAACAATCTTTTGATGTATAGATTAATGACACTTGGCCCAAGTGTGCTTGTCATTATCATAAACCATACATTTGGATGAAAGTAGTGAATTTAAATTGGGGTCCAAACAAACTTACCATTAATGCCCTTAGTCTAGAAACACAATAAAACATCCCCTGGCTATAGCTATATTGCATTCTTAAATTAACGCAATTGTACAACAGCCTCAAACTATCCTACTGAAGGATTTACTTTCATGAAAGTTTTCTTCACTCTTGGACATGAGAAAACAAGTAGAAATTTCAAAATGAAAAAGTTCCAAGACTAAATCACAAAAAGTCAAAAACCACACCACAATGAAGATGAATCTTGGTCTAATGTCAAGTCATCCTACTCCACTGATAAGGCCAATAAGCAAATGCAGGACCAGAATCACTGTGGTCCAAGAGTTTGGAGGGTATATGTAGAAGAGGGAAGGGGTCATGTGGCAGCCAGTCAGCAGAGCAGACAGTTATGCACATTGAGGAATCTGTTACTAGGGAATGAATCAATGATAAAGGGGAGCATGGGAGAGATGCGGGTAACAGAGGGAATCATGGGTATTTCAGCTATAAGCTTGGGGGGTGGAGGTATTTTTGCTCCCAGTTTCTGACACCTATCTATATTACTCAATTTCTGCATCTTCTGTGAGTGTTATGGTTTTGTACCATGTGCCATTATTTTGATTGGTGACCTATTATCCATTTACACTAAACAAGGTAAATCACTAAATCCAAACATGAGAATTCAGAACCCAGTTACAAATCCTATCTATTTTTTCAAGGAAACGACTGCACTAAAGCATGGAATTAGACAAGTTTTGAAAAGTGAAAACTATTTTCCTTAAATGTTCTGTTTAAAATACCAACAGCACATAAGCAAACTGTTTTTCAATTCCCTATTATAAATGTGAAATGGATGCCACATATCTTTACCATTTAAAGAAATTAGCATAAAAATCAAATAACCAAAGTTGAGTTCCAATTGATATATATCTCAAGAACCATACCAATCATCCAAACAATATTATAAGCATTATCTGAATCATGCTTAAATTGTTAAAATATCGAAAAAGGAAAAGATGGAGGAGGGATTAGACCTTCTTGAAATGATCAATCCAATGGGAAGCAAACTGAAATGCAAGAACCATGAAAAATATGAAAGGAGCAGCTAGCGACCTTTGATGCTCTTCACTTGCTTCGTCTCCCATCCTCAATTCAATTTAAAAGACACAAAGAGCTCTATTCTACAGGGTTTTGTTTGTTTATTTACTTTCTTCCAGGGATAAATCAAGGCTATGAAAACCAGACCAACCCACAAAATGGAAAAGTTTCAGGGTCAACTAATAAAAACAATGGAAAACAAAATAGAGTAACATTAAAACATCAAGCACTCAAAAGTAAAGGTAAGCAAAAGCTCCATTATGGATGAGTACCAAGCTGATCCACACTCCAAGTACAACAATCTTTGTCATTGTTATTTTACATTCAATTTAGTGTCAAATAACTATACTAAGTCATACTTATAAAAGCCCCAATGCAAAAATGATAAAACAGACTCACTATTTCCCTTTAAATTGACAACACGCAAAGAATCAAATAAGAAACCTGCAGCTGGCATGATCTTTGTGCCCCTAGTGTCTATCCTAGGAATGAAAGATCAGGTTACAAAAGAATATTATGACATAAGAATCTGTTTTGACCATAAATAAACAACAGCTGTATACACATGATGTAATGAAAAAATCCAAAAAATTATCTCCAGCTTGATCTTTGACGTCACAATTTGAAAGATGGATGGTATCCCTTGTTAGACCACTGAAATTCTATTTCTAGATTTCACGGGGAGGCACTTTTACTTCAGCATTTAACTAGTTATACAAAACGATTAAAAAACATGTCATTCATAACCCACAACTAAAGGTATTTATAGATAGCAAACTTCTTTACATCTCCCCTGGATTAAAACAAAAGCATCTTGAAGTATATTCCCCTTTCCTTGCCAATCTTCAAAACAAATTTCAATTAACCAGTCCAAGGAGGGTATCAAAGAAGTTTCTTCAATTCCTCTCCCCCAAGACAACACAAAACTTCCTAGCTCACACAAAATTCCATTCCAAATGTAATCATAATACTTTTGGCTGTTAATCTGTTAGAAAATGCGTACTTCTCCACTAACATGAATCGATACTAGTAAAGAAGGTATAATAAAAATGCCAAGCACATAGCCACAACCTGGTTACATAATCTTAACTCACCAATTAGCACTAGTAAAGGAAGTAAAAAAAATCAAAAATTCAAAAGCAAGCATAAATAACTATAAAGTGATATGAAATGAGATGGATCTTACAGGATTGAGCAGGAGTTTGGGGCTGGTCCTGTACATGAACCAACAAATTCAAAAACTCAATCGCTTTGAATTAAACCCAAATAAAACCCTGGGAAGAAAGCCTAATCAAATCCTAAGAAAGAGACATGAACCAAAGGGAGAGAGAGTTCGAGTGAGAAACGAACCAGAGAAAAAGCTCGAGAGTGAGAACGAACGAGGATCTACAAGAGCGAGAACGAGAACGAGAGAGGGTTCCGCGAGGGCCTGTGAGAGTGAATGAGCGACAACAACGCTTCCACAACAAGAGAGGTCCACGTCTGTGAGAACGAACGGGGTTTTAGATGTTCATCTTATTATATTAGATTAGATAGAATTTACAATTATAAGAATTTTAGGTTGTGTTTGGATTGGAAATTTTAGAATTTTATGGAATTTTAAATTTTAAGAATTTTAATTTTTTTAATTTAAATTCTTTTATTTTTAAATTTTGTTATTTAGATAAGTAAATTAAATTTTTTATTTTCAAAACTAGATAAAAATAATTAAATTTCCTAATTTTTAATATTTTGATAAAATGAAAGAAAAAATCTTTTTAAAAGTTTCTATTTGAATAAATTTTTAAGTGTACATTATTGTCATAAAACAGGCAATAAATTATATTCTACAAAATCAATACATTATATAAAATTGTGAAATTAAAGACACGGAAAGGAAAATGTAACACCCCAATATTTTTATATACGTGTTAAATGTGTAATTTAGGAAATGTTTTAGATCAATTAGTAATATGTGATTAAAGGATTTTTTACCTAGAATAGAGATTAGAAAAATTTCAATACAATACTCCTAGGTAATAAATTACTAATAGGTGACAAGAAAATCTAGAATAGAATTTCTAGGAACTTTACTA
>PYAF01002800.1:41515-54023 GCA_007407185.1 Glycine tomentella | reverse complement strand
TTCAATCGATTCTACTCCTAAATTGATTGAAACCACAACCCTAACTGAAATATCATTCAATTAATCTTGTGATTATCATTTGAAATTAAGACATGAATCCATAATCCTAATTCACTTTCAATCCTAAATGCATTCATAATCATGAAAACATAATAGAAATTGAAGAAGAAGGTGAACATTCAAGTAGAATTCAAAATACTGAACCGGAACTCCAATTCTTCTCTTGCTTGAGTTAGATCCTTGGATTGATTAATGATTTAGCCTTCCATGATGATCACCAAGGAAAGCCCCATGAAGTGAATGCAGAAAAATGGAAGAATGGAAAAATGGAAATGAAGAAGATGAAGAACAATGAAGAACACTTGAGAGAAAATGAAGAACAAGCTTTTGATTCTAAAAACTAAATAAAAGAAATGTAAAACTTGTTTATTGAATTGTAAAAGTGTGTTGTCCAAGTTTTCACTAAAGTCACTAATATATTAGTGACTAAGTTCTGAAAATAGAATGGACCATAAACAAACCCAACAATCTAATTATTTACTATTTACACCACTAAAAGTCCAATTCGCAGCCCAAAATTAAAAGTGCAGAGGTGCTAACTTCAAAGCTTAAAATGATCCTCCAAATGACAGAATTGGCCTCGGGCTATTTCTAGCAAACTTGTAGATCTTTTCATTATCTTTCCAGGGACTCCTATAACTCTACATTCAGAGATTGGTAGCATTCTATAGACCCTGCACAAGTCAGATACATTAAGTGAGCAAAAATCCGAAAATACGCTACAATTAGCAATTAAGCCCACTTACTTGCCTAGGCCAAAAACTGAATTAGAATGGAAAAACAAAAGTTCAAAAGAGGTCAAACAAGCTAAGAATGATAGACAAAAATTTAACTAAAATCACTCTATCAATGTCATCACCAAACTCCATAGAAAGAGTTCCTGCATGCACATCAATTTTGGTCCTAGCTGTCATCAAGAATGGTCTCCCTAGGATCAATGTGGAACCATGGATGGAAAACTCATTCTCCATATCCAAAATGTAAAAATCTGCTGGGAAGATCAAATTATTAACTCACACCAGCACATCTTCAATAAGTCCAAATGGAAGCGCAACACTCTTGTTGGCTAAGTGGATGACAACACCAGTGGGTTTCATCTCACCAAGGTGTAGTGCTCTGTAAACTAATGTGGGCATGACATTAATGGAGGCTCCAAGATCACACAAGGCATCTGCAAAAGTAATATCTCCAACGGTGCATGGGACAGTGAAAGTGTCAGGATCCTTGCACTTCTATGGCAAGGTGGATAGTGGGATGACATCAACAGTTTTACCCTGTATCAGTACAGAAACATTTCTGCCCATCTTCACTTGCTCATTTCCCTTCAGCTTCCTCTTGTGGGTGCCAACTTCTTCAAGAACTTTGCATATATTGGAATCTGTTTGATGGCATCCAAGAGGGGAATGTTAACTTTCACCCTCCTGAAAGTCTCAAGCAGATCAGAATCAAGGTCCACCACTTTCTTTGAAGGAATGACTCTAGAAGGAAAAGGTAAGGAAATCTGTTTTGATGCAGAATCTGTTTTGGCACCATCATCAACTTTTTTACTAGCACCAACATCAATTTTAGCACCAGCATCTGGAAGTTTCGTGCCACTCCTCAAGGTAATAACACTCACATTCTTCGGATTAATAACTGGTTGTGCTGGAAGGTTACCAGAACCTTGTTGTTGCATCTGGTTGACAGTTGTAGCTAATTGTCCAATCTGAGTCTGCAGGTCCTAGATGGTGGCACTGACATTTTGCTCTATTTTTTTCTCCTTACTACTACTCTATTTTTTGCACTGTTTTTTTCTCTGTTTTTTTTACAACACACATAAACTACATCATCTATACTTCATAATGCACAAAGTAGCAACAATGCAAATATGTGACAAAGTGCAATTGTGCAACAGAATGTCAATATGCAATGAATGTATGCAAATATATATATATATATATATATATATATATATATATAACTACTACTATGAACTAACTACAGCAAATTAAAGCTAGCACATAATGAACCGTGTCTCCAGCAACGACGCTAGTTTTGATATTACGTTGTTGGCACACACCAAAATAATTTAACTATGTTAATTCTATAGCACATGATTAACCTAGGTCGACTCAGAGACACAATCAATATGGTTCTAGCTTCAATTCACTAATAACAGTAAAGGGGGAATTTTATCGAATAGTTTGTGTGCGTAAGTAAAATTTGCAAAAAATAAACTAAAATTAAATAGCAACACAAAAACTAACAGAATTCAAAAGCAGTAATGTAAAACAGAATTAAAGCATCAATCCAATTCACCTCACCAAGCAATTCGAATCATCATTGTTGTCAGAAATTTATCCTATTATGAAAGTACATTCAATCTCATTAGAAGCAACTCAATCGACTTAACCCCTAAATTGATTGAAACCACAACCCTAACTGAAATATCATCCAATTAATCTGTGATTGATATTAGAAATTAGGAAATGAATCCATAACCTAATTCATTTTCAATCCTAAACGCATTCATAATCATGAAAATAGAATAGCAATTGAAGAAGAAGATGAACATTCAAATAGAATTCGAAATACCAAACCAGAACTCAAATTCTCTTTGTGCTTGGGTTAGATCCTTAGATTGATTGAGGATTTAGCCTTCCATGATCATCATCAGTGAAAGCCCATGGAATTATTGCACGAAAATGGAAGAACAGAAAAATGAAAATGAAGAACAATGAAGAACAAGCAAGAACAGTTGAGAGAAAATGAGAGCAAGGGTTTTGATCCTAAAAACTTAAAAGAAGGAAATGTAAAACTGTTTTTATTAAGTGAAATTGTGTATCAAAATCTGTCCAATGTCACTAATATGTAGTGACTAAGTCTGAAGAAAAGAATGGGCCATCAACAAAATCCATCAATTCTAATTATTTACTATTTACAACCATAAAAATCAAATTCGCAGCCCAAAATTACAAGTGCAGAGGTGCTAACTTAGAAGCTTAAAATGACCCTCCAAATGATAGAATTGGCCTCGGGCTATTTCTAGCAAACTTGTAGATATTTTCATTATCTTTCCAGGGACTCCTAGAACACTCCATTCGGAGTTCTGTAGCACTCTATAGGCCCTGCACAAGTCAGATACTTTAAGTGAGCAAAAATCCGAAAATACGCTACAATTAGCAATTAAGCCCACTTACTTGCCTAAGACAAAAACTATAACAGCCTCTCTCTCTCTCTCTCTCTTTCCTTAGCCTTCTCTCTCTTTTCTTTCTTCCTTTTCTCTGCTTCTGCCATTGATGAACTAGAGAAGCTTCTTAAACACTCAACCGTTGACCAAAACCCTTCACACCCAACATGAATGTTGAAAGGAACTACTCAATGAGCTAGATTCCATCATCACTTTTCTCTGAAAACCATCAAACAGAGAGATCCAGTTCTCTAGAGAAATTTACAAAGTTTAATTCTGAGGAGAAAAGAAGGCGTTTTAAGGACGTTTAAGCTTGGAAAAGCTGTTCTCTAGCCTTTCTTGTCGATTTAGAGGTAAGAAACTCAAGTTTTACCGTTTGATTTGTGAAATTGTTCTTGGGATGAATAGTGACCACTTTGTGATAGGGCTGGAATTAGGTTTGAGTTCTTTAGAAAAGGATGCTCAGGAGGTTGTTCTGATGAATATTAAGCTTTAAAACATGATTTCTGATGAAGTTTGGTTTTGACTCTGTGATATGTATGAGAAGGAAGAATGTTGATGAAATGGAAGGTATTATGAGATATATGAGCCTGAGTACTTTTACAAAAGTTACTCAGGAGACTAAATAAACGGTGAATATGTGTTGAAATAACCGTTTTAGTTAAGTCGAATAATTAGTGATATATGGCCTGGTTAAAGGCAATTGAACAGGTTGATTTGTCTTATGCAGAGTCTTAGAGAGACTCTAAGGCCTTGGTTAGGCCGGGATAGATCCTACTGAGGGTCTGTGAGTCGCCTATGAGGTGGTTAGTTTTGATAACCTTAAGATAGATGATTGAGAGGGTTATGGAAAGGAATTATGTTTTCCTTTCATTTTAACGGTTGAGAACCGTTGTGAGGTGCCTCGTATGGTGTTATTGATGATTGATTGTGTTGTATGCCTTGTATAGGGCGTAGACCACCGACCTAGGGTTGAACGGCAGAGCACGGCCTTGCCAGGTAAGCTCTTTGTTCTTGGGAGTGTTCCCACATACTCCGAAGGAATAATGGTTATTGTATATCATGGTTTATGTGTATTAAAGATGTGAGTTGTTGTTTTTATTGAGAATATGTATATGATGAGAAGAACGCTGTGATAGTGTTCTGTGATTGATGACAGTATGAACACTGTGATAGTGTTCTATGATTTATGATAAACTAAACATTGTGATAGTGTTATGTTAGGCGATAGATAATAAGTAAAGACTATGATAATGTTGTGTTGTGCTTGATGAGGTTCTCTGGCTAGTAGAATTGAATTTAATAGTATATATATGTAAGTCCTGACGTGGGATGTGCCCACATAGCTAAATGAAGCCTCCTCAGGCAAAGAAAGAAAGCCCTGATGTGGGATGTGCCCATATGAATGGATGAAGCCTCCTCAGGCATGTTTAGTAGGTCCTGATGTGCGATGTACCCATATGAATGGATGAAGCCTCCTCAGGCATGTTTGGTAGGTCCTGATGTGGGATGTGCCCATATGAATGGATGAAGCCTCCTCAGGCATTGATTTATATCTGTATATGTTATGTACATGGAATTCCATTGGAAACGTACCTGATCATATGATCTCCCTTACGCAACAGATTAAGTCCTAAGGTAACGTACCTGTTCGAATGATCTTCGCTCGGAATAGGTATTCAATGAGGTCCTAAGCTAACGTACCTGTTCAGACGATCTTCCCTAGGCATTAAAATAAGTCCTAAGGTAATGTACCTGTTCAAATGATCTTCCTTAGGCATTGGATGGAGTCCTGGAGGATTGTACCTGTAAGGACCCTCACTTTTGTGCCATGTTTATTTAGCAGAAAACCCTGTTAAGGGTGTGGCGCTGATGGCGCCAGGGTTGGCGCTAATCACGCCAGACCCACTGGAATGTGGTGCCAGGATGGCGCGGGGAGCGCCAGGCTCTCTGGAAGCTGACGCCAGGGGCGTCAATGTGGCGCCAGGGGTGCCAGAGGTTTTCCAGCCAGCGCGAGTCACGCCAGAGGCAGCGCGGTTAGCACGAGAAGTGGCCTGGAAAACCCATTTTCTCTAGTTTTCCACGTGGCCAGCGCCAAGGTTGGCGCGGATAGCGCCACAGGTTCAGGAAGCTGGCGCTGGAGGCGCGGGAGTGGGGCTGAGAGCACCAGACCCACCGCCATTGTGGCGCGGATCGCGCCAGACCTCGGGCAGGGCCACTATATAAGGCCAAAAACTCGAAAATGAAGGGGAAAAACTGTGCTTCTTCTTCCCCACGACCCCAGCCTCCATTAGAGAGTATCCCAAGCTTTCTAGGACTTTTTTTGGCTTGGCTAAAACACCTTCCAATGACCTTTGATTATGAGAGAAACCTGAGAGCTTAAATCCTTCATCCTTTTTCCTAAAAACCCCTTGTAAGTGAGAATTGGATTCTCAAGGAAAAGCTCAGAGAACTTGAGAGTGGCGAGGACCCACAGCTTGGGAAGGACAATAGAGCTTGAGGAAGCTGTCCTGAAGTCTTTCTAGTCGCCACTGAGGTAAGGGACTCAAGTTTCTCCGTTTAATTTTGATCCTTGGGGTTCTCTGTGAATAGTGACCCATATGAGCTGGGGCTAGAATTAGGCCAGGATCCTGTAGAGAAACTTGTTTAGAGCGATGTATAGATGAAGGATTAGCTTTCAGTTTTTGATTTGGATAACTTTGAATATTGGCTCTGTGGCTTGTGTGTTAAGTCACTTATGGTTTTGGAGCCATGCCAGAGCCTTGATTATGCTTGTGTTGAGCCTGAGAGGCTAATGGAATAGTGCCTTGATTAAGATTTAGGCCGTTCCAATGATTTTGAACCATGAGGCTGTTGTGAGTTTAAGCTCTGGTAGGTGAGCTGCATTGAGTTTGTGATGACTCAGATGCTTTGCATGCAGCCATGGTGGACCTTGTATGGTCTGAGAGAAGCCTAGTGAGGGCTTGTTCTGATTGAACCCTAGGATAGGGGAATTCTGATATGATATGTTCTAATTGAATGTCTATTGGATTGATTTTGATATGAGATTGCATATGCCTTGATTAGGGCTTGATTTTGAGATTGTTGGTGGCGGGAGCCACAGAGCAGGGACAGTACCACAGATTGAGACCTTACCAGGTAAGTTCAGTGTCACTGGGGATGATTTCCTATCTTGTGTGCCACACCACACTCCGGGGGAGTAGTGGTCATTTCATGATGCATGCATTGGTAGTTGTATCCTCATAATGATATATGTATGCATTTGTGCTTGATTGTGATGTGATATGACTGTGATAGATCTGTTGGCCAATAGATAGATATGGATCTCCCTAGGAGTTGATGGTTTCCTCCTAGCATGGCTGGCTCATGGTTGAGGTAGCTCCCAGGGGATTGGTTCCCACAGGCCAGGGGATTAGAAGTTGAGGTAGCTCCTTCTATTCTCGAAGGTACCATATATTGTGCATCCATGCGAAGGGTTAGAACCCAATGGGATGGCACAGGTTTGAGTGCCGGTCTCACACTGATATAGGTGTTGAGGTAGCTCCGCCAGGCGTTGAGGCAACTCCGCCATGTTTGTATGATATGCTTATATTGTTATGAGGGCCAGAGGGCCAAGCCAGTGGACCAATTGCTTGTGATAACTGATGTATGTGTTATGGAAGTGGGCCAGGGTGGAGGAGATGCCTCCATGGACCCTGAGCTTACTGAGATGTGTTATCTCACCCCGTGTGGGGAATTATGATTTCAGGTGACTCTTTTGGAGGAAGAGAGCAGTCTCAGGGCAGGAGGCCCCAGTAGAGACATGAGCTGCTTGACTGAGAAGCAACAGATGGAGCTTGAAGGCTCAGATTTTTTTTTATTATATCTTGTACCCTTGATAAGGGATGATGTGTGTGTACACCTGATACATGTATAGTTCTGTATACCTTGCATGAGGGCAGATATTCTTTTGTATCACCATGATGTGGTGTGAACTGTGATGTATATGTTTGTACAAAACTATTTATGATATGTATATATGATACTTTCCTCCTGAGTATAAATGTTGTATATTTGATAATCTGCCTAAGTCTTTTAGTTATCTGTCTTTGTGGTTTATGTTATGAGAAACTGGACCAGCAGGGGTGTGAACTATGTGTCTTGTATGTATGTTGTTTGATATTTGTTTTATTCCATACATAATGAATCAAGAAAAGCGATTATGTGCTTCCGCTGAGTTTTATAAATTATGTTTTTTAAGCGCTAATCTGATATTATTAATGATAACACGTCGGAGGCCTACGGGGTGTTACAGTACCACTGAGTGGATGATCTCTCTTAGACCATGTGATATGTGCATATCTATTATATTGTTACACCTGTGTTATAATATACATGTGATATGTTTATGGAAGCCGTGATGGCTGGATTATGTGTGATGCTAATTTTAATACCATATGTCATGGAAGTGAACCGGGGGCAGGAAAGACCTCCAAGAACCCTGAGTTTACTGAGATTTTTATCTCACCCCGTGTGTGGGGATTATATTTTTGCAGGTGTAGCATTTAGCAGAGATGATGGATCCCAGGGCAGAAGGCCCAGTAGGGACATGCATGATAATGCTGCTTGGACAGTGTTTTGAGAGCACTGAGGCTCGCTGTTGTAGATGTCATATTGAGATAGGTAGTTTCAAATTCTCCTAACATATCTGTATAGATATTGTTGATGTATCTGCCTTTCCTCTAAGTTATCTGGATCGTTGGGACTATTGTGTTATATGGGCATTTGGTTATGTTTTATGTTTATAGACCATACATAATGAATCAAGAAATATGGTTTCGAAAATGCTTCTGTGGTGGTAATTAATTGGTTTTGTATTAATTACTGCGCTTATCTGATTAAGTAATATGTTAATACACCGGATGCATACGGGGTGTTACAAAAACTAAATTAGAATAGGAAAATAAAGGTCCAAGAAAGGTCAAATAAGCTAAGAAGGATAGAAAAATATTTAACTAAAAGCACTCCATCAACGCTTTGAAGCACGACGAGACAAATTGATCTATTCCCTATGCTTGTAATAGTGCTAACCATTTTAGGCCTTTTAAGTTTCATGTTTTTGAAATTAAAATTGTGCCACATAAGCAAGGCATGGAACATGTGACTTCACATGAAGCACATGCTCCACGTGACTGACTCAGACATGAGTCATAAGTGAATAGGTTGCACCTCAAGCTTCATTAGTTTGCACCTCAAGCTTCATTAGCTTGTACCTCAAGCTTCATTTCATTTGTTGTTTCATTCCACACATTTAGCTTACATTTTAGCTTAGGTAGCTTGCAACACAAGCTTTAGGACCATGGCTATATAAAGTCAGCTCAAACATATTATACACACTTTTGGCAAAATCAATAAGAAATCTGAATTTCTTGTGAGAGTTTCTCTCTTTGTTCTTGTGCAAGAACTCATTGGATCTTATCAATGGCTTCTCAAAGCTATTGTGGAGATTCTTCATAGACTCATTAGAGAGCTTCTCAATGGCGTCATCCACTTTCATTCCTTGTCTAATTCCATCCTCCATTGCTTAATTCCTTGGACTCATTCATGCCACACTTGCTCCAAATCTTGAGTAGGAGTTTGAGTTCTTGAAGATTGAGTTTCATTACAAGGTAGATTGGGGAAATTAGTGTCTAAGGAGTTTAAGCATACATCATGTGGTATCTAGAGCCCAATCCTTGTGAAATTCTTCTTCAATTTCAATTTCTAAATCTATTCCAAAGGTAAAACCGAAAATCACTAAATCTTAGATCTACTTCTAGTTTTCTTAAATTTCTTTAAAATCTTGGTGGATTGAGTCTTGTCTTGTGTTCCTACACCTTTCTTGGTGATTAATTTCCAGTTTTAGAAATTTCTTGTTCATCTCATGTTCTTCATGTTCTTCCTTGTTCTTGATAATTTTCTAGTTTTGATTCTTGTCAACTTGTGTTAGTAGTTGTTTCTGTGTTACATAACCTCATGCTTTGATTCTAAACTCATTTCTAAATCTGAATTGAGTTGTTAGAAACAAATTTTACAATTGTTATACATTGTTCTTCATGATTCACCACATTTCTTTAGGTATTTTGAACTTGTACAAAAGCAAAACAAAAGCATATAAAAAAATGTTGTGAAAGAAATAAGAAAATGGAAAAGGAAAGCAATTAGGTGCAGCCAAAGAAAATATTGAATCGGTGGATGGAAAAACAGAATAAAATCATAGTTTAGAGGCATTGAAAAGTTACAAAGTTACAAGTTCAAATTTCCTTTGAACCACAAAATAGAGTGAACTTGTATCACATGCAATTTGGTGAAATTTGGCTTCTAACATTTGAATTTGCATAGTGTATCTCCTTTATGCAGTTTCGGTTCAACAACTATCCTTGAGTTGTCTCATTGAATTTCAATTTGAGTTGTGCTATACTTAAATTTTTAGCTTATGTTGATTGTCTTTAAAAAATTCCAAGGTTTTGTCTTAGAGTTTTCTTGTTCTTGGATTCTTAAGCCTAGCTTAGAATTGTTTCCTATTGCACTTTAGTAAAGAACCTTGATTGGATTGGGAGTTTTTTCTTAAGAGCTATAGAGGAACAAGAGTGAGAAAAGGCAAGAGAGAACTTTAGAGAAAAAGCCTAGACAAAGTGTCTAAACAAGAGTGTAAATGGCAAACACTTAGAGAGTCGTGAGAATTTCCCTATATACTTGTGTTTTTGCTAACCATTTCTTTTGAAGGATGAGCTCAAGGGATGAAGACGCTTTGTCACCTAAGACCTCAAGGTTGATGAAGGTTATTACAAAACAAATGCAGGAATACAAACCAAAATGGAGGCAAGATTTGAGGAGTTACAAAGGGAGACACAAAGAAGGAGTAATCAAAATGGGAGTGTGGATGGAGAGGCTTATGAGGATAGGAGGATGAGTGAATATGCATCTCTCATGGAGGAAATTATGAAAAGGAGGGGAATGAGAGGGAGGAGTATAATAATCCTAAGTCATCCCGCGAACGGCGCAAACATCAAAGCGGGTTTGGCGCTATAATAACCCTTGTTGCTGAAAAGAGGACAAATTTTGGGGTTTTGCTGGGAGTCACGCCTAGAGCGTGGGAAGTGCTCCAGAAAGTTGATTTTCACTGGAGTGCCACGCTGGTAGCGTGGGAGCCACGCCAGAAGCGTGGGAAGTGTTCCAGAAAGCGGTTTTCTCTGGAATCCCACGCTGGTAGCGTGGAAGGCACGTCAGGGCCTATAAAAAGGCCCAAAACGCGAAAATGGAAGAGAAAACCTCCCTCTCTCCTTCCCCAGAGCTTTTTCCGCCATTGAAGGACTCCTAAGCTCTGTAAATTCCAGTTTTGTGACCCAAATCACTCCTTTAACCCTCTAAATCTCCTAGAAACCATGTATAAGCTAGAATCCTTCCTCCTTATTCTTTGAAACCCCAGAGAACTCATCCTCTGAGAGAGGCTGCAGAGAACTCGAGCTTGGGCGAGGAACGGAGGTGTTTCTGCTGCACCAGGGCTAGGGAGAGTAGCCCAGGGGCCTTCCTCATCAATTCTGAGGTAAGAAACTCGAGTTTCTCCATTTGATTTTGGATTTGGGGGGTTTTGATGAATAGTGACTCATCTGTGATAGGGCTAGAATTAGCTCTGGGTCCAGTTGGGAGATGTGTTTAGAATGATGAGAGGAGGAAGGATTAGCTTTCAGTTTGTGATTTGGTGACTGTTGGTTTTGGCTCTAGGTGAGGGCATGTGTGACTTGGACTGAGTCACTTGATATGAGACATGCCAGAGCCTTACAGATGAGCTTGTCATGCCTGAGAGGGCCATGGTAACGGTGTCCTGTGATGTGAACCGTTCAAGCCCTGAGAAACCCAGAGGACTTGGGTCTTTAGAGCTTTTGAGCTCACTGTTGTTGGCTTGTGTTGAGTCTGGAATGACTCTGAGGCCATGAATGGATCTGAGATAGACCACTGAGGGTCTATGGAAAGGCTTGTAGAGTATAAGCCTGATGAACCTTAGGTAGATGACCTGGGTGATTGAAGGGACTGAGGTTTCCTTCTCTGAGGCAGCGGATGTCTGCTTGATGAGCTTATGCATGATTATAGGCTTGAATGGTCTGTGATGTGTGCTTGTATGCCTTGGTAGGGCTTGACACAGTGGGTGTCAGAGGAGCAGAGCATCAGTGGAGGCTAGAGCCGTGAGGCACGGCTAGCCAGGTAAGCTCATTGTTCTGGGGTTTTCCCTTATTCTGGTTTGCCACCCGTATGGGTGATGTATGATATGTATATATGAGTATATATATATATATATATATATATATATATGCATGTGTTCTGAGCCTGAGAGGCTGATGAATGGTGCTTTGAGTGAATCTCAGACCGTTCTGGATATTTGGAATATGTGATGGTCTAGTGTGTACTGGGCTGTAATGATGAACCCTAGGATAGACACTGAGACAGTGTGAGGGTAATGAGACACCTGATATGGCAGGTGTGAGGCCGTGGGCCTTTGAGGGAATGCGGATCATGAGATGGTCTATGATGGAACCTAGAGGATACTGGATGAGTATCAGGCTAGTTGAGGTTCCCTAGCCAGAGGTAGAGTTTGAGGACTCCCTGGAATAGCTGAGATTCCTTGGGAGGTGCCACTGCTCTCCACCTAAGTCCTAAGGATAGATGGAACTGTGTGGATGTTCCTCCTTAGGCAAAGATGTTGGAAGTCCTGAGTGATTATCCTCAGGCCAGTGTATGTGAAAGTCCTGGATGTGATTGCTCTGTAAAGGAGGTTCTTGCCCAGGCATGTGTTATGAAAGTCCTGGAGGGTATTCCCAGGCCTGTATTTGTGAAAGTCCAGGAGGGTTTTCCCAGGCCAAATGATAGACAGATATGTTGTATCTCTAAGAGAGGGCTTCCCGAGGGGGACTAGAGCCTAGGGCCTCTTAGATGAGCCATATCTGTATTCTCAAAGTCCTGAGTTGAGGGATCTCCTCAGGCAATGTTTGTATGATTCAGAGGCGGTGCCTCTCTTGTGTTGAGAAGTGTCCAGGGGATGGCACTTATGATAGGTACCTCTGTGTGATATCTGTGAGACAGGCTATGAGAGCCAGGATGAGATACTGATGCCATGGTGATGGCTTTGATCTCTGATGGATGGCTGTGAGAGCCATGACGAGGTGGAATACCTCTGATGCTGAGAGCATCCTGTTATGGACCCAGATGGCTGGGATGTGTGGAAACTAGGATGATATCCTAGGTTTCGTATGTGTGAGCAGGGAT
>PYAF01002800.1:27557-38310 GCA_007407185.1 Glycine tomentella | reverse complement strand
CTAATATGTGTTAAGGAATTTTATTTGCATGATCCGTAGTGAGGAAAAATCCTTCATATTACAGACAACTTGTAAACTTAGCAAGCAAAGCGAAAAGAATTTCGTGAAAATTCATAACTAATTTAATTTTAATACCAAGTGGACACGGGTTTTTAATTAAAATCAATCAAGCACGAGTGAGTAAAGAGAGGCGTTACAACACAAAAGACACAAAGTTCCTTAGCCACTTTTGGAAGACATTGTGGGGTAAGCTTGGCACAAAACTCTTGTTTTCATCAACTTTCCACCCATAAACGGATGGCCAAACCGAAGTGGTGAATAGGACATTGGGCAACTCCTTAGAAGCTACATCAAAGGTAATTTGAGAACTTGGGAGGAGTGCCTACCTCACATTGAGTTTGCTTATAATAGAGTGGTTCACAAGACCACTTCCTTATCTCCTTTTCAAATTGTCTATGGCTTTAATACTTTAACTCCTCTTGATTTATTGCCATTACCTAACATTTATTCTATGATTAATCATGATGCTTTGTCTAAAGCTTCTTATGTTAGGAAATTACATGAAAAGGTGAAGGCCCATGTGGAGAGGAAGATGGAACAATATGTTAAGCAAGCCAATAAGCATAAGAAGCAAGTGGTCTTCAATGAAGAAGATTTGCTTTGGTTCATTTGATGAAGGATATGTTTCTGAGAGAGAGGAAATCCAAGCTCCAACCTAGAGGAGATAGACATTTTAAGATTTTAAAAAGGATCAACAACAATGCATTTAAACTTGAGTTGGCAATTGAGTATGGTGTGAGTAACACCTTTAATGTTTGTGATCTTTCTTTGTGTGATGTAGGTACAAGTGAGGGAGCAAACTTGAGGTCAAGTTCCTTTCAAGAAGGAGGGGATGATGGAGGTCCATCACAAGTTCAAGGCCAAGGAGGAAAACTTGAAGAGCTTCCTTTGGTTAGCTTTAGGGGACCCATGATAAGAGCTAGAACTCAAGTCCTTCAAGAGCACATCAAAGCTAATTTGCACCTTTTAGACAAGCATGAAGAAGCACACAAACTCAAGACGAACAAGGGCTGGATTTTGTACTCTCAAGTTGAATTTAATTCCAACACTTATAGTGCCAATTGTAGTGGCAATAAATAGGCCTTTAGTGGCAATTGTTTAATAAGTGTATGCGCACTTGCATGTGATTTTTAGCACCTATGTAAACTTGTAAAAATTGTAGTTTGGAACTTTAATTCCTAGCTTAGGTGGTGTGGAAGTGGCTGGAGTTTAGTGGCCAAGTGCAAAGAAATGAGTCATGTGATACAATGCAAAAAATGTGACTCAATTTGAATTTCAAACCCATGTGCTTTTGAAATTCAAATTGTGCCACATAAGCAAGCCATGGAACATGTGACTTCACATGAAGCACATTCTCAACATGACTGACTCAACCATGAGTCATAAGTGAATAGCTTGCACCTCAAGCTTCATTTCATTTGCCATTTCATTCCACTTGCATTTAGCTTACATTTTAGCTTAGGTAGCTTGCAACACAAGCTTTAGGATTGTGGCTATAAGGCCAGCTAAAATATATTGTACACACTTTTTGGCAAAATCAATAAGAAATCTGAATTTCTTGTGAGAGTTTCTCTCATTGTTCTTGTGCAAGAACTCCTTATATCTTATCAATGACTTCTCAAAGCTATTGTGGAAATTCTTCCTATACTCATTGGAGAGCTTCTCCATGGCGTCATCCACTTTCATTCCTTGTCTAATTCCATCCTCCATTGCTTAATTCCTTGGACTCATTCACGCCACACTTGCTCCAAATCTTGAGTAAGAGTTTGAGTTCTTGAAGATTGAGTTTCATTGCAAGGTAGATTGGGAAAATCAATGTCTAAGGAGTTTAGGCATACATCACTAACCAATAATTAGAGTTGCTAAAAAATTTATTTTTAAAAATCATAATTAGCAATAATTGGTTATATAATAATCAGTTATTTAAAATTGTTTATAATATATAACTAGTTAATATTTCAAGTAACTTATTTTTATTTAAAAGATGATTATCATTAAACTTGGTTTCATTATCAATTATTTCAAGTTAGGGGGTGAAACAAGTTGTAGTTCTTCTTTAGATGGAAGTTGCAACAACAATTAGACCATTAGAGTATGATAGAGAAAAAATTAAATAGCTAAGAAGTACTAGTACAACACCAAATAATTAAATATGTACTTCATTAGTTTGCTTTAGTCCAAATCATGTGTGCTTGTTGGAGGAAGTATTGGTTTCATTTGTTTGGCTAATAGCTAAAGGTGTACTTTACTTGGGTTTCAATATCTATAACTTATGTGTCTAATGTTTAACTATGCAATTGGCACTCTGCAAGGATACGAAGATTCAAAGAATTATAAATTTGTAACAAGAATTCAGAAATCCAAAATCAACCAATATATGTGTGATATTCAAGATTTTCAATCACACCAAAATTTATTATTGGCTGCATATAAATTCAAGCTTTGAAAATTTTCCCTAAAACACTATTTGTCTAATCAATTTATATCTTTTTCACATGATTAATTATCTATTTTTGTGTTATTAATTTTTCATTAATCTTTACTTTTGTCTAAACAATTTATTTCTTTCTCACATGATTAATTATCTAAACATTAGGTAGCATTTATAAAATGACTAAGCTCATAAGATTATGATAACAATGGAAATAAAAATGATATTGTGAAATCTGAAGAAATTATTTAGACTAACATCAACAAGTTGTTAATTGATTATAATTTGAAGTATGCATTTAATGAACTATGTCAAACTAGTGCATTAACAAGACATGACCTATGCATTCATAATTTCTTTATCCTTAATGTTAATCTATGAAACTTGGACATGACAAAAAGACAAAAGTATCAATGTTGTACTTGTGTTGAACATTGATATGCCTTTAATAAGTCCATATACATATCTTGGAAGTATCTATTTTTTTAAAAATAGAAGTCACAACGATAATACAACTCAAGTTGTTTCAAATACGACCCCAATATAGCTTGAGCCACTTTCCAAATTTTAAATATTTTATAATTTTAATCTTTTAAATTTAGGAATTTTCAAATAAAAAAAGGTTTAGAGTAAATAACACAATACTTTTCCCTGTTCTCAAAATCAAAAAACATGACACTCCTTAATAGTTCTCCACAAACATGCCAAGTGCATTGTACGGGCACGACAATTTTGGACATCTTTTCGATGAGATAATTTGTCTTTTCAGTGAATGGAGTGAGTGAGAGTCTCTTTACATGACACACAATTTTCTCATCTTTTCAAGCACATGTTTCCTTGATATATATTTTTTTTAAAAAAAATAGAGGACACAATGACAATATGACTCAAGATGAAGGAATACAACTCAAGTTATTTGAGATATGACTCTAATATAGCTTGAATCACTTTGAATTTTTAAATATTTTATAATTTTAATTTTTTTAATTTTGGGGAGAAAAGGTTAAGAGTAAACACGTTACCCTTTCCTTTTCTCAAAAACAAAAAATATGACATGCCTTGGTGGTTCTCCAGCAAGTATAACAAGTGGGTTCTTTGAGCACAACAATTCTTGTCATTGTTTCAGTGAAGTGATTTGTTTTTTCAATGAGGGGGACAAGTGAAAGCCTTTATTCACGACACATAATTTTATTTTCTTCTTCGTGGGCAATAACATCTTTCACTAGTGAATTTGTGTATATCAATGATAGGGCTTTTCTTTTTGGTGAAGCAGCATCTCCCTTTACATTTTTCGTTTATTTATTATTTTTTTTGACAACATCGAGCCACCTTTTCTAGGTTCAATATATTTCTCTATGGTTGTTTTATTATTCAGAGTTCTCATTTCTCATGTTCTGTTCTATGACATTATTACGTTATTCTATTATCACTTGTGTATTGATAAAAATGTTTACACCAATTAGGGGAGAGAGTTTAAATGCTAAGACTAATTATTGGGTTACCTGCAAATTTGTTTCCTTGGAAAATCAAGATGATTATACACCACTATGAAAACTAGTTACAATCAAAGACAAGGGTGGAGAGGGGATGACAACAAGAATTGGACTTTGTAATTTTTGTGAAAAACTTGCTAAAGAGTTGTTGTTTGTCATAAAGTTAGTGTTGAATATTAAATTGATTTGAAAAGAATTTGGGATGAAACTGAAACATATTAAAACCCAAAAAGGTCCTGATTCCTACTAGCGAAATGAGTCAAATGTGAAAATAATATGAACACACACAATAACCAAGAGGGGGGTGAATTGGTTAAAACAGTCTTTAAAATTTCCTTAAAACACGCAGTGGACTTAGGATTTTTATCCCAATTAACCAAGAATGTTTCAATCAATCAAATCACTCAACCTAAGAAAACAATTACAAAAACTTGTTTATTAATAAAAAATTCACCAAAAGAATCACAAATTAACATGATAAGAAGAAATTAAAAAAAGTAATCAACACAAAGAGCTATACTGGTTCACCTCTCAACAAGAGAAGCTACATCCAGTTTCTTCCAACTAAACCTTGGTTAGAGTTCCACCATTAACAAAATATGTTCTTTACAAGCTTACAAAAGATCACCCTTTATCAACCCTAGATAAAGAACTGAAATCTAAAACCCTATTAGACTTCTAATGATCAAGACATAGAGAATCCTACTCTACTCTTCCCTCTAGAGAACCCTACTCTAGAAAAGCTTTAAAGAAATTCTTTGTAATAGCAACTTATAAGTTGAAATGTAAAAGCAAATTACACATAAAAACTAATGGATTGAAACAACCTGATGATCCACAGTATATAAATGCATATGATTACCAATCTTGATCAAGGTTGAAAGCAAACAAGTTTCTGACCAAACTCTACAAAAACTTCTTTGAAATCTTGTCCAAGAAATCTTTCAATACACCATGAAGATATGAATATGTGGACAAGAGCTTTGTTACTCAAAGAATCTCTTCTTACTTCATAAGGCTTTTGAAAACTATGAAAATTCGTAATGTAGTGAGTTGTGATCTTCAAAAGACCCAACAACTATTTATAACAAAATGCTGTAACTGAATGTAATCAATTAAATCGCCTAAGTAATTGATTAAAACTTCATTTGTAATCGATTGAAAACAAATTTAATCGATTAAAATGTTCTTTAGTTTTCTGGAAATGTTATATGAACAAAGTAATCAATTATTTCGACTTGTAATCGATTGTTACAGGGATTCATTGTTCCATAAATGAACTAAGTAATCGATTATTGTTAAATGATAATCGATTAACATAGTCAAGTCATGTTCTGTGTTTATACTGAGTAATCGATGACTTAATGCTGGTAATCAACTATTTTGTTCTTCAAAGCTCAGGCAATAGATTATCAATATGTGGTATTCGATTAACACAGTAAAAAAAGTTTTTAGTTTGTCCAAAAACTTGAAACCATGAGAACTTGGCTTTTATGCAATGATGAAATCTTAAAGCTTTTTCACAAACCATATTGTTGTGTCAAATCATGAATGCGAGGCAATGAATGATGTTTATGCAATGCTATGGATCATAGGATGTAACTCTCATACATCTAAATATTACAAATGCCTTCAATTAAATAGCATGTACAAAGCTAAAACTCATCCAAGCTTCAACATACATCTTGATCCTTCTTCAAGCTCCCCCTGTGTCTAACAATTTCCCCCTTTTTGGCTTTGATCATGCCAAAATTAAATTGAACATATTTAGCCTTTATGTGCTTTCAAGGGATGAATGCTTGGAACTTTATACTTGATATTTGAAATCAATTCAACTTTTGCCAAGAACAAGTATCAAACATACTTTGCATAAACAATGTATATTCATTTTATTGCTCCCCCTATCTTAGGTAATATGATATTAAATTCAGATAAGAGTAATAAACAATTCATAATTTTAGAATTCAGAGTAAATACTTGCACATCATATATTTGTTCTCTTTGTTCATTTTTCTCCTCCTTAATATGTTAATATGTTCTTATTTTTCTCCCCCTTTTTGGCTTCTCAAAGTCAAAAACAATCAAGAGATATATGAGATAAGCTAAGGAAGATATAAACACCATAAAAGGAATTTTATTCATTAATAATAAGTGCATAATAAGAAACATACAAGCAAAGACTTTGAAATAGTCCTGAGCCTTAAGTAATCGATTAATACGACATTGTAATCGATTACTCCAGATAGATTTTGATTCTGGATGCATTTAAACCACAAGTAATCGATTAATTCGTCACAGTAATCGATTACTCCAGCAAAGATTTGCTTCTAAAAACATTTTAGCATCAAATAATTGATTATTTCATACGATAATCGATTATTACAGTCAATTATGCAGAATGAATAATATTTTCATCAGGATTTTGAATTTTAAGCATATGTGGTGAATAGCCAATTTAAATGGTATATTATGTAGTCAAACATATTGTAAGCATGCTAGCATATGTTAGATTCATCAATAATACCTAACATGTTCTTAAGATCATAGAATTAATTTCAAGATAAGAGTTCGTTAGATATACCAACCAATGAATGATCAATAGACTCAATTTAACGACTCCCCTTTTTGAATATGATCTTTAAGGAAATGAAGCTAGATCTCTATGTGCTTGTGTCCACTTCATTGACTTTTGAGTAGATGATAGACCGATTAATCTTTGTCATTTGATTCATCCTTATTCCTTCTCCTTTTCCTGTCATATGTCTAGAGCATTTTTTGTCTAAGTACCATAATGATGATTTTGCTCTAAAACACACCTGCACAAATCAAACTAAGTGCCAAAGAAAGGTACCCGCTCAATGTTGGGTCCATAGGGATTAGTCATTTTCTTTGGAAATAGACATGGTTTCAGTCTTCTCCGCTTGAGAGGGAAAAACCTTTGCTCTATGTAACAAGAAATTGAATCTTCAATATCATCCCTGGTGTACAACTCGTCATTGAACCTTTTAGCATAGCACCTATGAGATGTATGACCTTTCTTCATTCTGTAATTACAAGTTAAAGATTTTGATGCTCTTGCAAAATGATTCATTTGATTATGCTTTGTTCTTGAAAAGCCTATTTGATTCTTCTGTTTTGGTGGTACAAACTTTGTATTTCCAAAAGATTTTGCTCCATGTTTGTAACCCAAACTAGAAGTATCTTTAATATACTTTTGTACACTTAGCATTTGATCTAAATTGCATTTTCCTTTATAAATCATCCAATTCTTTTTCTAAAGCTTTGCAATTATCTACATTGTACACATCCATTGGCTTTGTAGCTTGAAAGAAGTTTCTCATTCTCTTCTTTCAACCTACAAAGTTTAGCTTGTTGTTCAACAAGTTTAGTGATATGTCATTTAAGGTTAACTTTCAGCCTTTTGTTGGATTTTGCAAGCTTTTGGGCCTCTTCATGCATATCATGGAAAGTATAAAAAAGTTGATCCAGTTCAAAGTTTACTTCTGATTCAACACTTGAGAGTTCTTCATCTTCACTAATTATGAAAGTGAAGCATACATTAGCCTTTTCATTCTCACTTGATGAATCAGATGTTGTTGAGTCATTGTTTTCCCATTCATTGCAGGCTTTCTTTGATTTCTTTTCACTTAGTTGCATCTTCAAAAATATAGAACATTCAAATTTAAAATGGTCAGGCTTACCACATTTGAAGCAGGAGAAGTTTGCATTGTTGTTGTTGTCATTTTTCTTGTTGAACTTTGTAAACTTCTTGTTCTTTTCGTTCTTCAAGAACTTGTTGAATCTTTTGACTATTAGGTTCATGTGTTCATCACTTTCATCTTCATTTGAGTATTCTTCTTTTTCCACATTAGAAGTTGCAGCTCTCAAAGTTATACTCTTTTGCTTTTTATTTGCATTTTCATCATGTGTTAATTGAGACAATTCTAATTCATACTTAAGTAGCTTACCAAATAATGCAGTCATGGACATCTTGGATAGATCTTTTGATTCCTTGATTGTTGTCACTTTTGGTTGCAATGGTCTTGTTAGACACTTCATGATTTTGATGTTTAACTCTTCAGCATCAAATATCTTCCGAAGACCAAGAAGATGGTTCACAATGTGAATGGATCTTGTTCGGAGCTTAGATATGTTTTATGTGGTGTTCATCTTGAACATTTCATACTCATGAATCAAGGCATGCTTCCTTGATCTTCTGACTTCATCAGTTCCTTCATGAGTAACTTCCTACATCTCTGCTTTGCACTTTTACGCCTAACATTTCTAAAGAATTCATCAGAAGAAAGTGCAAAAGTAATCATGTTTTTAGCTTTAAAATAATATTGAATAACTCTGTTTTCTGCATCGGTCATCTTATCCCATTCTTTGGGAATCATATTATTACCAACAATTTTCATAGAAACTAAAGGACCTTTTTCTATTGCATTCCATGCACCAAGGTCATTTGATTGAATGAATATCTACATTTTGTTTTTCCAAAAACTGAAATGTTCTCCTTCAAACATCGGAGGACGAATGAGGGAGGCACCCTCTTTGAAGGTAATCTGTGTGGTATTCATTTTCTTTAAAAAAAATATAGTAATCTTGAATAACACTCAAGAACCAGCTCTTGATGCCAATTAAAAACAATATGAACACACACAATAACCAAGAGGGGGGGTGAATTGGTTAAAACAGAGTCTTTAAAATTTCTTTAAAACAAGCAGTGGATTTAGGATCTTTATCCCAATTAACCAAGAATGCTTCAATCAATCAAATCACTCAGCCCAAGAAAACAATTACAAAAACTTAACTTGTTGAGTAATATAGAATTCACCAAAAGAATTACAGCTTAAGATGATAAGAAGAGATTAAAGAAAAAAAATCAACACAAAGAGCTATAGTGGTTCACCTCTCAACAAGAGAAGTTACATCTAGTTTCTTCCAACCAAACCTTGGTTAGAGCTCCACTATTAACAAAATTTGTTCCTTACAAGCTTACAAAAGATCACCCTTTATCAACCCTAGATAAAGAACTGAAATCTAAAACCCTATTAGACTTCTAATGATCAAGACATAGAGAACCCTACTCTACTCTTCCCTCTAAAGAACCCTACTCTAGAAAAGCTTTAAAGAACCTCTTTGTAATAGCAACTTACAAGCTAAAATGTAAAAGCAAATTACACACAGAAACTAATGGAGAGAAAGAGCCTGATGATCCACAACATATGAATGCATATGATTACCAATCTTGATCAAGGTTGAAAGCAAACAAGTTTCTGACCAAACTTTCCAAAAAGCTTCATTGAAATCTTGCCTAAGAAATCTTTCAATACAACATGAAGATATGAATATGTGGACAAGAGATTTGTTACTCAAAGAATCTCTTCTTACTTTAGAAGGCTTTTGAAAAATATGAAAATTCGTAATGTAGTGAGTTGTGATTTTCAAAAGACCCAACAACTATTTATAACAAACTGCTGTAACTGAATGTTATCGATTAAATCGCCTAAGTAATCGATTAAAACTTCATTTGTAATCGATTGAAAACAAATTTAATCGATTAAAATGTTCTTCAGTTTTCTGGAAATGTTATATGAACAAAGTAATCGATTATTTCGATCTATAATCGATTACTACAGGGATTCATTATTCCATAAATGAACTAAGTAATCGATTACTGATAAATGATAATCGATTAACATAGTCAAGTCATGTTCTGTGTTTATACTGAGTAATCAATTACTTAATGTTGGTAATCAATTATTTTGTTCTTCAAAGCTCAAGTAATATATTACCAATATGTGGTAATCGATTAACATAGTGTTGTGAGATTACGGCAAGTGCACCGATCGTTACAAGTAATAAGATTGGGTAAGTAGAGTATCGTTCTCCACAAGGATTGGGGTGAAATTCACAGTAAAATTAATTCTAAGCAATTGGAACAAAAACAGAAAATAACAAAAGATTTGTTGTTGTTGTGTTGAAGAGTTGAATGAAAATAAAAATAAGTGCAGTAAAATAATTAGAATGTTACCAATGAAGAAACAATTGTGGTTAGGCACAATCCCTTTTGTTTACTACCTCCTTCACTTGATTGGTTTATTAGCTTAGGTTACACACAAGATAAATCTCTCCTATAATTGTAAATCCTAGATAACTAGCGACTTACCCCTTTAATTCGATCGAGAACCCTAAACCCTTAGCGATTCTGTCAAACTAAGTATTCAGAGAATAAATCCTATGTGTTCTTATTATGATTATTCAGAAAATAAATCTCTCCTAAATTAGTTAATCCCTAATTCCTTAGTGAATTAACCCTTTAACCTGAATCGAAGACCCAATTCCTTGGTGAAATCTATCAAATTAAGCATACAAAAGACTATATTATAAAGTCTGTAGTCACGCATCCCTATTCCTAGGTGAAGAACAACTATTATTCTAAACAGGTCAGAAATTAGAACCCCAACGTCCCCATTGTGAATTCTAACCCTCAATACTTAGATAGAATGGCCAATTCCAAATAAGAATAAATAAGAAGAACAGGTTAGAATAAAATAATCAAAACAACATTTATAGTTCAATACCAATCAAGTTACAGAGGAGTTACATCAGTTCATGGCCTTCCCACAATACAAGTTTAGCCTGCCATAGGCTTCAAGAACCCAAAAGCTGTCAAATAAAACATTCTGCAGTGACCTAGCCTTGATCCTTGACCTCCAAAGGTTTAGAATGAGAGAGAGAGTGTATTGGAGAATTATTAGATGAT
>PYAF01002798.1:2449540-2494208 GCA_007407185.1 Glycine tomentella | reverse complement strand
GGGTTTTCAAGGAATTTGATGAAGGATTCAAGCTTTCTACTCGGTTCAATCAAGATTCTAAGGCTCAGGGAAGTGTTTAGGCTCAGAAATCAAGTCCTAAGAAGCTTAAGGACTTCAACAATGGAGGTTGGCTGAGAGGAGGAAGAAGAAATGGTATTCTCCTCCATTTCTCACGTTCTGGCCTTTAAATTCTGTTCTGCCGACGTTCCCACGCGTTTCACTTGAATTCCACGCGTTTCACTTGGGATGGCAGACAGAAATGCCATTTCTAAGCCACTTCCCACGCGACTCGCGTCGTTTCCCACGCGACTCGCGCCATGTATTCGGGCCTTCCACGCGACACGCGTGGATCCCAAATGACTCGCGTGGAACTCCAGAGAAGACCATAATTTCTGGACCACTTGCCACGCGACTCGCGTGGATCTTCAAGTGACTCGCGTGACATGGCAGAGTCATCTGCCCTATATTACACATATGGCGCGCGTCGCGCCGCAACCCAAGTGGGTCGCACCATATGCCAGAACCACCATAACTTAGCTTCATGCTTAACTAAGCTTAACATATACTTATGAACTCAAACTCTTACAGTTGGCGCCATCAATGCCAATCCTGACGCCACCGGCGCCGCATCCTTAACAGGGTTTCTAACCTGAATCCCCGCGCTATCGCGCGGGGTTAAGCGCCGAAAATAAAAGTCCTTACAGGATATGTCTCGAGTCATTTGCATACCCTTGCTAAAGATTAGAAAGAGTAAGAAGAGTTCAAGGAACTAGAACATGATTGTACCATTGAGAGAACACGAATTCATAATTCTATTGTTGCTCTTTGTCAAAATTCACTAATGCTTTCGAGTTATTTCAACCAGTTTTTCTTACATGGCCCGTTTTAACTTCCCCCAAGCTTGTTGTGTCTTTGTTTTACTTCTTAGTTCATACTATGGGAATATAATAAACGAAGGTTACTTGTATTTTCTTACTAGAATCCAAGTTTAATTGCATTTTTCTGTTTTACCTTTTGACTATAGTACTACATTTTACTATTTTCACTTGTGGTGCCACCATTTAAATTTGGGGTTAGTTGGAAAATCACACAAACCCCCAAGCAAACTATCCTTCTAAATTCTGGTGTCTCAAAGTTCAAACAAGGGCAAGACATGATAAAGTATGATTTGGAGTATTGCTAAAAGCGTATTCGTGGGGGATCCAAATTTGTAGGCCTGGAATCTGACAGATACGGGTACGTATAGATATAGATGATGAATATTAGGCCATCTCCAGCGCTCACATCTTCCGAGTTGCTTAATGTGGCGATGGAAGAAACCGTTTCTTATTTTTCTTCTGCGTTGGAGGTGATCTATGTGGCAAAATTGAGAACCTTAAATTCAAGCACCGCATCTTATATAAGCACCGCATCTTAAAGGATCCACCAAAAATCATTAAGAACTGCATATAAACTCCTACCGCTGGAGCTGCTCTTAGATTATTAGTCATATTAGCACTGAAGTCAAAATATGGAAGCTGGATCCCATATGAGAAAGTACGTGCATGACCCACTCCACTTTGGTGTAGATACATTCACTACAATCTCAACGCACCAGTCGCTATTGCCCTTTCTACTTTCTATAACAATATCATTGGATTTTTCCGCTCGGATTTCACTTCTAAAGTGAAATGGTAAGAGTTAAATTAAAGTAAAGTAAAATAGTACTCCATAATTTCAACTAATTTTAAAGTAATAATAGAGACATTTATATTTTTTTTCACTTTATACATTTAACCATATTAAGGAATTTAAATATATAAAACTGGGGATAATACATACTATTTTAATTGACAGCAGATATAAGGTTGATTTGATGGTAAAGGATGAAGAAATGAAGATATAAGTCGTGAATTCGAATCTCTCTTTAACAAAAACTTATCATTAACATTTGCCGATTGACAATTTTACTTTAATAAAAAAAAAAATTCAAATAAACAGCAAATGATTGTTTAAGCAGTAAAAGTCACAGAAGAAGCACTGGATGTAAATAGGCCCAAGGAAGTCCAATATAGCATAGCAGCAACCCAGAAAGAGAATCCAAGCCCATAGCTCCTGAGCAAAAGTAGGAACAAACAAAAAAATTGTAAAAAAGAAAAAGTAAAACCCCTTGGTACTGGTTCCTCACTCACGATGTCCGCCGCCAGGTGTTTGCTGCGCTCCGCCGCCTCCCGAGCAGCCGGTGCGGCCAATCTGGCTGCCGGAGCTAGACCGAGACCGGCACGATCTCCGTTTCGGCTCCCAAAGCAAACCTCAATCTCTAATCGCGTTTTTAGGTAACGCCGTTCCTCTATCGCATTTTTCTCAAACATTTGCACTTTGATTTTAAAAAATTTATTTATAGGTTACCGGTGGAAGCGAGTTTCTGCGTGGAATCGATGCTTCCTTATCACAGTGCTACTGCTTCCGCATTGCTGAATTCGATGCTCTCTGTGTCTCGCCACTCCTACGGTTGGACCCCTGAAGGTATTCCCTCCCTTTTCTCTTCCCTTCCATTTTATGAAATGAGACATGATTGATACAAGAGCTAAGTTTATGAAATGCATACATTGGATTCTGAAATAAATTGTTATTCTAACTTATTGAACGTACCTGATTGTCAGCAAACATGCTAAATATTTTACTAGTTCTGTGAGTTCTAATTTCTAATTGTGATTTCTTTTCTTTATTGATGGATGGGTTTTGTCTTGAATCTAATGGGTGAATGATTTTTTTTTTTGTCATTTTGATTTCTGTAATGGATTATACATTCTGAAAATTGAATTTTGCTAACCTATGAAAGTGTGGCATAGTACTTTCATTGCTAATAAAGGCGATAGTGCAATATTGGCTTCACTGCTTTGTCTGTTTTTTTTCTGTTGCACACAAATAGGGTGTAAACTTTTTTTTACTAGATAAAAAAAAATTCTTGTCTTTTTTCTATTTACCCTTTCTGGATGGGTAAGAAAGGTTTGTGTCAAATGAAAGGTTGGGTTGGGTGCATATGGACAACTACTTTTGCTGTTCAAACATTTCAGCTTTTTTGTTTTTTGGGTTAGGTTCTCTCTCTTGCTCTCACAATGAAAGGATGTATATTTTTTCCTCTTTGTAGGGCAAGAGAAGACTAGATGAAGATCAAGCATCAAAGATGGTGTCACATGGATTTGTTTCAAATTTTGGTTTTTGAAGCTTTGAGAACTTGACTTCTGTAGATTAGGGAGAGCATGGAATTTCTAAATTGATTGTATAATGAGATACTGAAAACCATATCTCATGAAAACTAGTGCGGGGCTATGGTGCAATTCAATGGTATTTCTAAGTAGTTCCCCTATTACATTAATTTATCTGCAACAACTTCTCATAACAAAGAACTTTCACTTTGAGTTATCGACCAATGCTCCTCTCTATCTCATTTTCTTTCTCTTAAAAAGAAGTATTATGGATTGTCTTATTTAGCGCATCCCATTTTTTAAAATGTGTAGACCTCTATATTAATTAACATTCACTTAGAGATAATCACATGAAGATCATACTGATTGATTGTATTCACTCAGATTGCAATGATGATGTATGATGAATGACAGAGGGTTCGAGGAAGGTTTTATGTAGATGCGCTTGAAAAAAGGTGGCCAAGTAAATTATTTCTTTTGGGATTTTTTTGAATTGTTAATGTACGCCGTAATGTCAAACAAGTATTTGCTGAAAGTATAATGACCCCAAATTGGCAACAATTAGTTTCATTTTTAAAATTGCATATTGACATTAATTTCTAGATACTATTTGTATTTACACTGTATGCATATCGATTTCTTACTCAAGCTTGTGGAATTTATGTATGATAATGGGAATGTGCATGCATGAAATTTAATGTCATCCATTAACCGCACATATGCAAACTATCACACTTGTTAATAATACATATAATTTGAAATTAACCTCAATGCACAATGTCAGAGTTATTTCTTATTTAGTTTACTGCAGTAGAAAAAACATTATTATGATGTTGCAGCGTCACCATGTCTAACTTAAGATTCAAATTGTTTGCAAAATTCCACTTAATAATTGCAATTCTTGTTGACTTGGATGCTGTTAATAATCTCGGGTGATGCTGAATGCCATAATTTCTGGTCTGTAAGCTCGTGATTTGGAATTTATTAAATTTAACACGTCTGTGTAAAATGGGCAATGTGTTGAGATCGCATACTTTTAAATATACTGCCTCTACAAAGTTTTTTTATACATTTAGACTTTATTTGCAACTCTTTATTTTGACATGGCTGTTTTCTTGTTTAGGGTCGTGATCATTTGCTCTTTGGCTTTAGGCTTGAGGACTAGCCATGTAATGTTTCGTCATTTCCATTTTGCTTTGCTTTCCCTTGCCTCGATGGATTTATGTTTTGTATCTATATAATTTGCATTTTAAAATTTACTACTGTACATTAGTATGATTAATATTATCTTGACCTTTTGGTTCTGATTTTGTATGATATTTGAATTTTCTTAAGTTATTGTCTTCTTGAATTCTAGATGGATGATTGCTGTTTGTGGGTGCGGTGCATCTGCGCATACTTTGCATGGATTTCAGTTTACTTTGTTAGGCCTGCTTAGAGATTTTTCTCCTTGGTTGAATACGAAACCTGAAAGACTTTATAAATTGTACGAGCATCCAGAGCTGGTACCATGCTTAGGTATGATGACTCTTTTAGAACATTATTGCAACATTTCCATTACTTGCGATTTACAATGATTTACTTCACCCTGTTCTTGGAAATGGTTTTAATCCAAGTGTTAGCAAACATTACCAAATTTTCAATGTTACACGAGCATGTTTTAGACCCATGTCAGTAATACTCCAGCTAGCACAATGAATTAAAGCCGTCAACCGATTACTTTGGATGGAGATTCAGATGAGGACCCACGTTGCAATTTTTTAGTAACTTGCATCAGAATGGGTTTTTTCTTTTGACTGAGTGGAATTATGCTCGCGAACGAAATGCAACGCATCAGATTTTGCTAAATATACTTAAAAAAAGAGCCAATAAGCAATGAAATTAGAAACCATAAAAATGGCCTGGGGAGCCTTTACACGCCAATGTTTGTCTACCTTGCTGTACCATCTTACGCAGCATCCTTTTGTCGCATACACCTTGTATAAAACTAGAAATGAACTCCTTAGTCCTTCATAGTCACGCAAACAATGCATTAATGAGAACTAAATTTTCGCATCTCACATTACGTGTCATCATGACTGTTGATTAACAAAAAATACAACCCAATCTCTTACGCTTCTCTAGCTTCATAAAGATGACATAGGTCGTCCCTTTAATCAATTTAAATATTCTAACTTACCTTGCAATGGTGCGTCGACCTTTCCACCCATCTAGGCTTTTTACGCAGCCATTTACAATGCTTCAATGCCATGCTAATTTGCATCCAAATAAAAAATATATATACTTTTTAATAATATAAATATAATTTTGGCCTAATTACCGTTTTAATCCCTGAATTTGGAGGTGTGCTTTTTTTAGTTCCTGTCATAGTAAATTGACATTTTGTGATGGTTTTTAAGAACTGGGGCAGAATTTTTTAGTACTTTGTGACAGTTTTCAAATACAAATTCAAGTGGATAAAAAATAAAAATTAATTGAAGACAACTAAAAACTGTCACAAAGTATCAACTTATTATATCAGGGACTAAAAAATGTAACTTTCAAAATTTAGTGACAGTATTTTTAAATTTCATGGACTAAAACAAATATATACCCCAAATTCAACAACTAAACCAGTAGTAGTGCGCAAAGGTTGTGGAGATGGAAGAAATCAGCTTTGGTTTAACACTTGGTGAAGAAACCACGGTGATGTTTCTTTGAAGGTTATGATAGGGTAAGGGTAAGATGGATTTTCATAAACTCGAGCAATATAAAAGTTGAATTTGGAGGTTGAATTGATGCACCATTTTTATGATTGGTGCATATTAGAGACATTTTTGTAGTTTAGGTTGAAATGGAGAATAAATAAGCTTTGAAATTTTAGAAATGATATAAACAAGTAATTTGTGCATTTTGGTACTACAAACAATTGACAGTATACTTGGTTTTTTTTTTTCTTTTTCCAAATGACTGAAATGAGAAGAAAATTCAAGGCACAAGTGACCAAAGGAGTCTAAAAACTAGCGAAAGCAACAGACGCATTGAATCTGCAGGAAGCAGATGTGATACCTTAAAAATTGGGGTATGTATAAAAGACGAGGAGCAACTCTTGCCAGTTCATCTTGCGGTTTGCTGATTGGGGTACATTAATCAATCGGTAATGATTCAAATAAGCATCTACTATAATAGAAAGATAAGCACCTCTGCTTCCATGCTTTTAAAGTCAAACCAATAAATTTCGATGATATACACGTTAATTTTTCTGACAATAAATTTTTTAATGTTCTGGTAATCTGTAGAACTCTAATCCTATTCACAGACTTCATATCTACTGGCATAACGAATTTATGAGAATTTAATTTTCAATTGCCTCTTAAAGAACAAAATTCCTTATCATACGAGCCAACTCCATCTGTAATCTGAAAGGGAAAAAAAATATGTGTGTGTGTGTGTGTGTGTGTATATATATATATATATATATATATATATATAGAGAGAGAGAGAGAGAGAGAGAGAGAGAGAGAGAGTGAGAGAGAGATCACGTACGAAATGAAAAAGTATTCATCATTTATGAACATGAGGATACAGTGATCTTGGAATTTCATTTGCCAAAACAGAATTTATGGACTGTTAATTTTAACCCAATTATTTAACAACTATCTTTTCTTCTTAATTGAGGCATTGCAAAAAATACATAAATAATGATACGCTACTACATTAACGTAAACACAGCTCGTACCTACGTATCTCAATACATAAAAAGGGTGCAGGTCAAAACACAAGAAACATATGGTTGATCAGGATAACTATATTAACAAAATATTATACTTTTCTTAAGTTCATTGAATACAGTTGCTGATGAAGATAATAGCAAATATTGATCGCTTGACACAAGATTGTTCAAGTGACATAAACTTAACTCAAAATGTCAAGCATGTTTTAAAGGGGAAATACAGGCTAATTAAAGTGAGAATGTATACCAACCATCCATCACCCGTTAAGTTTACCTTTAGGGTATCCATTGCACCATAAACAAATCATAAAGCTATTTTTGCACTCTTCTGTGGGATTATTCTTCAACCACGTTCACCAATTCATATTCAACCAGAGATAGGTTGTTATCCTCTTTAACTTCAAAATCTGCAGGATCAGTCACCTCAACACGGCCCCATTTGTCGACAGCCATCCTCATTGATCCCTTGAACATGTCAATCTTTGCATTGCGAAGAATTACTGTAGCTCCAGCCTTCATCATATCAACTGCACAGAAGAGATTAGAACATAAATATGAGCCTTGTATCTTCTGCCTGTACATATATCAATAGATTCAATATGCATATTACCTACCTTGGAAATACATCCGAGGTAATTTCCATTAAAAAAATCAACTGACACTATTCCCTCAATGCACAAATGCTTATACAGAGTATGAGATCTTCAAACAAAGAGAAAAATGATTATGCACTGCTAGTGTAAAAAGTTTTACAAGTCATCCAATCATAACTCACCATGTATGGTAAGTTTGTTAACTTTTAAAATAATTATCTTAAAATAATTCAAATGATAATTTGTGATTAGATGACAATGTAAAACCGTTTTACACTATCAATGCATAGGCATTAAACTCATAAATTAAACCCATTACTCAAGGTTTTACTTGGTGAAAATGGAAAGAATGAGAAAAGGAGTGAAAACAAGCAAATGTCACATAAATATCTTGTCTATATGCATTAAACTTTCATAACCCTACTCCCATTTCCCTTCCTCTCATTGTTCCTAACAAAGTCTAAAGATATCATCACCATTTTCTAACTCCCGAGGTCCTATTATCAAAACATAATAAATTTACCACACTACAATATAAAAAATAATAAAATAGAAGGCACTTAGGCACTAACAAAGTACAAAACCAAAACCAAAACCAAGATGTTGTTCATCACTGTAGATACAGTAAAATATAAGACAAAGTTCACGTGTTTCAAAGAAGCAAAAATGAATCTATCAGAGATGAAAGGGGAATTCCTGGTTATGCAATCCCATGAACATTAGAGATCACGAAATAACTAGAGAAATAATAACAAAAAGTTAGACCCAGGTAAAAATAATTAAACGGGTGCAAACGAGCATGAACTATAAACTTCGATAAAAGTAGTTTGGATTTGGAATATAAAATTAGAATTAAGACGCCTAATCTCGTTAGTGTCACCTTCTGACAACACTTTTTTCCATCACAAAACACATGAAATGGAACCATGTTGCTACCACTCTCCAATTACCACAATCACACTTTCATTCCCACAATAAGGTTCACCCAGACTATCATATCAGATTCATAGTTCACATCAACACCTTGACTCCATGAGGGGAAATACAATCAAAATTCATCCTTAAACACGAGCAGAACAAGAGGGACAGGGTTATATCAATTCTATGCTGGTTAACACATTACATAACTAAACCAAACCCCTTGATTTAAGATCAATAAAGCAGGAGAGATTTCATTCGAATGATTCGAATTAAAAACTATCAAGGTATCTTGCTTTCCAGGCAAAAATATTTGGGAATGAAAGCTTATATTATCTCTTGAATCAGCCACTTAAGAACCACTCGCCAGTCACCACCATGATAGACCCAGATGCAGAATTGAAAACAAAACACATTTTCCCAATCCCACTTTCAAATGCATCATGGAAAATGAAACAGTAATCTCACAAACCCCAGAACAATGCAGATCGAAAAGAGAAAACCCCAAAATGGAAAACACTCAAAATTGAGACAAATAAAACAGTGCTCACATGGAAATTTTTGGTTTTGATAAATGGGAAATTAACATAACTCGAAAAAATAATTTTCACGAAGATGGGTAGGTGAAATTGGAGTACCTTGTTCGTTGCGAGCGGTGAAGACGATGGTTCCGGTGTCGTCGCCGATGAGGCACTCGGCGATGACAGAGGGTTTGAGGTTGTGTGCGGAAGAGGGTCGCGGTTTGTGTACGACGGTGTCGGAGGACAAGACCTTAGCCACCAACGTGTGACCGTTGGTTCCAGGTTTGAGCTGATCCACTTTGGTGAATACGGGTTTTCTCTTTGCGGGTTTGTTCCCTTCTTGCTGAGTCGAATTGGATGATGCCATTGAAATTGATTGATTAGAGTTTATCCCAATTATCACACACACACACACTCACTCTTCTCTGTAAGACTCTATCACAACACAAGCCCTACCCAGAAGAACCAGATTGATGCACTTCTTTCGCACGTTCCATTGTACTTCCCTTCAAATTGAAGCGACACGTCGTTTCCACTCCTATCGTCACACTCACGTGACTCTTACTTTTTAGGGTAAAATGTATTTTAAGTTTCTCATTTTTTTCATAAAAATTAGTTTTGATTTCAATACTTTACAAATCACCATTTTAGTTTTCATAGTTTCTTATAAGAGATTAATGGATATTCATTTCCAATGTGAAAAATTTTACATTTCAATCCATTAAAATTTAATTTTGGTGTAACTTTTAGAATTATTATTTAAATTTACTAATTTATCATATACCATAATTTAGCGAGTAGATGATGGTAAAAAAATGTTAACGGTTAGTGTATATCCTTTCTTCTTTTGATTGGTTAATTCCATTCATTTTTATAAAACTCAATGATTTAGATTTCAAATCTCAGTCTTGAATATAAAATAGATCATATTAAAAAAATATTATCTTATATGTTCTCATAGTTTTTGATAAAGATTAGTATCAATATGATGATCACTAAAAAATAAAAATGAGAGAGAATTCACAAATTATAAAAATATGAAAATTAAAATTATTATTTTTAAATATTGAGATTACTACAAATTATGACTTAAAATGGAAAACTGAGAAAATTAAAACAAAATTTTACCTTTATTTTATTTTTCTTTAATGTACTTAAAATTAGTGCTATTTTTTTGTGAGAATCAAAAACTAATATCTTTGGGAAACTGAAATCCATTATGTGGGATTGATCTTGATCCTTCCCAACAACTCAAGTTTAGTGATGTCGTAGATGCGGTGGACCTGACTTGTGCTTATTGCCCAATGCATATTGCGGATGCTGCACAGGAGTTAAGATTGCCTTTGATATATAGTTTTGGACTTTTGGTCCCTCAGGAGACCTGGTTTTATGCAGGATTTCAATTCATTGTTTTTTTCTATGTTGTTAGGAGACTTAACGAAATTTGGAAGTTGCCTAATATCTTTAGATCAATCCTTATCCTTAGGAATCTTGATGAAGGTGCATATTCGACAATCCTATATTACTCCTTTACTCTCTTTTTTCTTTTGAATGGAAGAGGAATCTCCCCGAAAACTATCTATTAAAAACCAAGAAATATCGTGGTAGAAGATACGTATGCCATAACGGCAGTTGCGATAAACCGAGGAACAATCTCAAAAATTATCAGTTTTCTATTTAAAGACATCCCAAAGTCCTTTACTTTTTAGTTTGCCATACGTGTCTTCTTTAGGAGTCCATTAATTTTGTTTGAAGTACGAATAGCAAGTTAAATATAGGTTAAATATTTTGAAAAGAACTTTTATGTGACTTAATTTATTATTTAGTTCATGTTTAAAAATCCTTTTTTTTAGAAAATAATTACTTTGATTTTGAAAATTCTATCATGAAATTTATAAAACTAAATAAATTGATTTCTTTTTATAAAAAAAATAAAAAAATAAAAATAAACGTACACTTAATATAATTTGACTTGCAGATTATCATATAAATGTTTCCATGGTAAGAGTTGCGAAATCGTTAATTAAAACACAAGTGGTACAACTATTGACGTTTCTTTATGTATATTTACCATGAGAAATAATGGAGATTCTTTTGGTTCTGATCATCTTTTTTGGTTAAATGGTTGACAGATGCAGAAACCTACAAAATGAAAAGGACATACTTCACTTGATATGCTGGCTACAATAATTTAGAAGAACATCAATGTAAGGACAAAAATGGAGATAAATTAAAAAAAATTACCTGATATGGAACATCTTTTATAAGTGAATTATGTCATTACTTTTTAATTCAATTGATTTGACTTTTATCCCATTTTTATTTTTATTTTTATTTTTATTTACTTGACGAGGATGAGTCCTGACATAATAATAAAATTATGTTTTGATAATTTGTTGATCATATGTTTGAATTTGTAAACAGTTTCTTTACACCTCTTTACATGTGTAAAGACAGAACTGTCTACTATATATTTTCCCCTTAAATGTGGAGCATATGGGTAATAGACTAATTTAAAAAATAACATACTTTTGAAAACCAATAAATCTAAATGGTATATATTAATGAGTTTAATTTTCATATATTAATTAAGATGAAAACAATTACACTGTCAATAAACTTATAATTTTACATATATATTATTTTTATATAGAGTGATTATTTTAATATATTTTTTAAGATAATTATTATAAAAATTAACAAATTTTATCATATACATATATTCACAATTGAACAACAATGTAAAAAGCATTTAATTATTAATTAATGTACACTGATAAAGTTGTCTATTAATTATTTTTTATGTTTAAAATATTTAATATTATTTAGAATTTAATTAGAATGTAAGTGTAAAAAAATTTGCTACCATTTAATTACAGTCATGTTTTTATATTATAATTTTTTTATCTCTTAAAATATTTATGGCAACTTTTAGTGTTTCATTAATTTCTTGTTATTATTTTTAGTTCCTCTAAAAAAAATCTTTTTTAGTTTCTCATCTATTTTATTACTCAAACGTAATCTCAAATATAAAATAATCAAGTAACTAAAAATTGGAAAAATAAAAATAATTTTGAGCAATACAAATAAAGTGAAATGAAGGACAAATAAAAAGCTTGGAATTGTTGTTTGCACATTAAATGAGTTGAGAATTATTTTGAGGATTAATAGATGTTATCAAGAATGTAACCGCCGAGTCCCATTAATTTGAAAATTTTAAGCAAATTCCAATATCCATGCATGTAGGTGAAAATAATTTCCCTTCTACACATGAGTAGAAAGAGAGTAAATGAATTAGAAGTTGATATCAAAGCAAAAGTGTTTATGCTGTAAAAGAACATAAAATAATATTGTTGATGTGTCAACATTCAACACACATACACCTTGTGCTTTAACTTATATATATATATATATATATATGTGTGTATTATCATAGATTAACTGGTGTAAGTTTTTTTAATTTATATAATCTATAATTTTAAATTTGAGTCATGATATATAATTCCATTAAATATTTGATGAAGAATTTTGTCACCTAAAAAATACCTATACTCTCAAAGCAATAGATAGATAAATAAATTTATTATGTATCATCATAACATTAAATAGAATATTAATTAATTTTAATAGAATTTTTCTTTTAATTATATTTTATGAATCTCTAAACAATTATGTTGATATTAACAAACTTAGCACTCCATACGTATACATCGTCTATATTTATTTATTTAACTTTTTTTGTTTCTATTTAAGGTATTCCTTGGGTAACTTAAATTTAAGAGATAATTTGGTTGTGTTGAAAAGAAATGAATGGAAAAGAAATATAAAAAAAAAAAAATTTGAATTAAAGTAAAGAAAAAGAGATGTAAACCTATACAATTTTTTGAAAAATTCCTCTCCTTTAATTTGTTTCTCATTTGAACACAATCAAACCACGCTTAAATCACAATTCACAAGTAAAGCTTTGGCAATAATTGAGAATTGAGAATATAGCTAGCTGTCAGACAACATTTATTTTAGTTTATTACTTTTGGTGAATGAATGGTTGTTAGACAATGATGGTGTATAAAATATTGAGGAAGGAGCGGTGCACTGAACCAACCTTTTCCTCTTAAAATGATTGAATCCACACAATAAAATTGTTTGATTCTGTTTTGTTTGGTGTTAACCATAAGCCTTCTCTGATAAGCTTGTTTGTTTGTGTGGAAATTAAAGAAAGATGATGGAAGTGTTGGTGTTAGGTTGCACAGGAGTGGTGGTATTCCTTCACGGTGCCCATTTCTTTTTCCATGCTCTCACCCAACACATTGCTCTCCGCTCTCTCTCTCTCAGGTACATACTCATTTTTCTTCATTCTGCAAATTAATTAATGGCCAGCTCTTATTTTGCTTCCGTGTTGCATGCAGTTTCTTGGGCTTCGTTGGGTGGTAGAGTAGAGTCGTGAGGAGAACCAAAAACAATTGGATGCGCGCAAAGTTCATATTATTACTTGCACCTCCCGTCACGCTTTTTTGTAAATATTTTACTTTTACTTTTTAGCGTAGGAATGAATAGGATGGACCACAATGTATGTAATAAATAAATTGAAGCTCTGATATCTCCTTCACCCAAATGAATGTTTATTCTTGTAATATTTTATTTCTTACATCAACAAAAAATTCAGCTTGTTTTATTTTATCAGAATGAATGAATGTTAATATTAATTTATATATTTCTCTCAACTTGCCAATGCCAACCATCTATGATGACTGCTATGAAAGTACAAATATCATGATCTCGTGACATATATGCTGTGAGTTTGGAAAATGGGGCACTAATTTCCTTCATGTGACAAATCGTGCTATGTTCAAATTCAAGAATTTGTAACATTAATTATTGGTAGAATTTGGCGTGGTGAAGAACTATGCTATCTTCCATTGGTTTGGTTTGGTTCCTTCGCTTCCTCTTTAACCAGCTTCTGTCTCCGCCTCTCCGAGGTGACGGGAATGAAGTTGAAAGTTGAAGTACTTTTGTTTTTTCCCCTCCGTCCTTATTCATTTTAGATTTTTTGCAATTTGGTCACAGGAAAGCAACAAGTGATGCGGTAAACTAGTATAAGCTTATGAAAAAAGGTTCAATCTAAGAATCTATATCAATGTGGAGGAGGAATACTCGTTGAATGGTTTTGTAGTAATCTACTTCGATAGTAGACTATCAAAGACAATTGATAAGCACGAGGGTTAGTTCTTCTGAAACCTAAAGTGGATGGAGTGAACCTTTAGTTTAGATGAACCATGGATTTATAAACAACATCTATCTTAAAGAAAGAGGAGGGGGAAGATCATTTGCATTACACAACGGAAAGTACAGAACTATCTTGATTTTACACCTTTCTTCCTAGAATTCTTTGACCATACTTTTTATTATTATTATTCTAATTCTTTGAGCATACTCTTTCAATGAGAACTGTGCTTTCCATTTTCATTCCAGGCCCTGGTGTTTTGTACACCTATGCTCTTATACGCGATATATACTACACCATTAAGGAGTTGTGATAATATTAGCATTAGCAGCCACTTGGTACATGTTTAAATAGACATTGGCATGGCTCAAACCCCATGTTTGCAATTGCAACACTAAACGTGCCTTCGGCCATTTTTCAAGATGTTTGGTTTTACTTTTGCATCCTGTCTCAAACAGGATTTTTCAACTCTAAAATCGGTGTTGCGCCAAAACAAGTCTAAGAATTTAATATAAAGTTTTACTACAAAACTTAATTTAACCGATCAATTATACACAATCAATATTATCCATAATCAAGTTTGCAATACATCTAATCACATACACAGTGAGGTTGGAAGTGATTTTGTATAATTGCATAAAAGAAGTACTTTGAGAAGGGGAAAACAATGTCTGGTGTCAATTGTCGACACATAGGAAATCTATATTGTTTTGTTTAATAGTAAGCTTTAGAAACACTCGAAATGCTTTTAAATCCCAATACAGAATACTTGTATGCAAGGCTAGATTAATTTTTGGCACTTTTAGTATGTTTTTTTGTTTGATGCAAAAGCAGAACTATTAGAATGGGCCTAGGCCCCGCCCAATTAGTTTAACTTTATCATATGTGGATTTCTGTCCCTTGGAAATGAGTCCAGCTGAGTTGAGTTCGGTTTAACTTGTTAATATTTAACTCAATTCAAAATTTCACTTGAGTTTGATATAATTTTTTTTTAACTCAAACTCAATTCAGTTTATGCTCATAAACAACTCGTTTCAGCTTGGTTCGAATCTATGAACAAGAGTTAAATTTTATAAATGTATAGACTCAGTTTATGTTGCGGACCTTGTAAAAGCCAACCCAAATGAGCCTATATTTGTTTTTATGTGGGTAGCCCGTCATGATGGCTATGCTTATGTAAACACAAACGGATCAAGTTAATGCCCCCCCAAAACCAGACCCAAACCCATTTCTACTTTTCGTAATTACTTAACGTAAGGATATTAATAATATGGGCTAGTTTGTATAAGTTTACTTCTGAGTGGTTGACTCTTCTAGCTACTTTATTAAATGTTTGGTCTAATCATATTTTCTACAATGATTTTTTATATATTTAATATTGATGTGAAGTATTCATCAAATTTATTAATAATTAATTTTTATCATAATGTGTAACTTGAATAAATAACGTGTGCCTATCAATTAGATGTGGATTATATGTTGCTAATACGATGTATTGACATCTTAAGGGTATGAGGAAAGCGTATGCCTTGGAATAGTGTTTGAGAGATCTTAGTTGGACAAGAGTAGTTGTAAGCAAGAAAGAGGAAAGGCAAGCTTTATCCCATTGTAATAAGAGATCGGTATGACTTTTGGGAGAGGAATGGAACAATATATGGTGAGAGAATTTTAAGCCTATAAATGTTTTTTTATGTAAAAGGTTCGAATTTAAAACTTTATTTAAAAGACTTAAATTTAATTTCACTTGAATCAAGCATATATTGATATATTAAAACTTTTTAGTTAAGTATGTACCAACAAATACTTCTTTTAATCATCGAGCATGGAGATTAATAGGGATAAGGTTATTTAACTTTAAAAGCAAAGATTTTAAATTTCAATGCTAGATATATAATTGTGTTGAATACTAAAACAAAAAACGGCTTTGTTATCTATAATTGTCTCTTCCAATTCATGTGGAGAATATTTATGGTCCATAAAAAAGCTTTTTTTTAGGATACAAACAAATACTTTTTTATCCAAATTAATTGAGGCTGATTTAAAATAAAAATTAACATTTACAGTAATGATTATTTTCTGTAGCTAAACTCAATCAATAAATTTCTTTAGTCATGCAGGTTTCAGAAGGAAAAACAATATTGTAATAAAGGATTTATACTTTCCTGTCTTCCTCGTGTTAAATGTGATGCACGGTTACTATAAGTCCACTCAAACAATTTTATCTACCTAATTTAGATTCTTTTAAGGCTATTCTTAACGAACAGTTTTATGTTAAAAATATATGGGGGGAAATTAACAAAAAAGGAATAAAGAAAACTGCTTTTACCAAATTTTATTCAAATAGGGTGTGCTTCTTTAACTTGTCTAAGAGACATTATTGCGCATTGGGTTTATTGTTTGTCAGGTCAATTTCTTTTATTTTCCCGGCAAGTGCAAGCCTAGATAGCGATTCACCATGCGCGTTCGTTCTGACATACAAGTTGTAAGAAATATAAGATTGGTTGAATGATTAAGAAAGAGAAAAAAATTATGGATTTAATTTTTTCTATTAAAATAAATTAAAAAATTAAAAATTAATATTTATTGATAAAAAAAAAATGTATGTTGTTTTCTGAACACAACCAATTGACTCTCAAGAGGAACTCTCAATTTGTAACATATTTTTGCCCTTCAAGGTAGCAAACTTTTTTTTTTTTTTTCGTTTTGTAGCGCAATTTGTACTCATTTTATTTTTCACCCTTAGCTTCGCTACGATATCAAGCATACATGAATATTGAAGAAGTTTTGAAGACCACTAGAATAATCGGGGAATGGTGATTTTTGTTCTTGCGGAACTCAGTCAGTTTCATTCTTGCTTGTTCAACCAGATATGCCAAAGGAATAGATTATAAATGCCTAGTGCCGACAAATTAGGAAAAAAACAATTCCATTCAAGGTTCGGTGCCAATTTATTATGGTGTCAAAGGTTCACATTTGGATACGCAGTTCGCTTTAGTCGTAAATTTACAATAATATTCATGCAGTTGAAGTTGTTGTTAGTTTAAGGAACCCATGGGAATAGAATTTAAGAAGATCAAACCTCTCACCACGAATCAGGAAAGTCCCAACGTATACAATTTGAATTAATTAAACTTGGCCGGCCAGCAGGTTTCAACAAAAAAAATAATAATATCAATTGCTTATGGTTAACTTAAAATTGTTTCTTTTGAAGGTACTGATGCTGCTCTTAAATTTTGTTGGGGGCGCAGGGGTAGTTAACTTTCTGGATTTTATGGTGTGTTTGGTTGTGAGGAGAGTAATAAAATAGGTAAAAATAGGAAAAAAAAAAAAAAAGAGAAATAAGAGAGAAATAAAATAGAATGTTGAGTTGTTAGGTTTAAAAGAAATAGATTAAAAATAGAATGAAGAAAATTGAATAAATTTGTTAAAATATTATATTACCCTTAAAACCTGTGTGAAAAAATATTATATTGTTTGCTCTTTTGTTGGGTTTGATATAGTAGGGAATTATAAGGAGGTATAAAGGATACTAGGGAAAAGGATGTAATTTGTCTTTTGTTTTTGGTAACAGGATATATTGGTGGTTACCTGGGATAAGTACTCTTTGGATTCGAATCCTCTCCAGTTCTTTTGTCTCCAGCAAGACTTTTTCCCGTTGGATACATCTAACGATTCATATTAAAATTTGAAAAAAAGACAAAGGCAAAACCAATAGACAACCCTTAGATTCATCTGACAGATGAAAAATTAAAAGGCAAAGAAAACTATGAAAACTGAGCCTTGTCGTTGACCATGAGCGACATCAGGATTCACATAGCAACCACATCATTAAGTCTACTAACTGCAGAGCCCACATTGCAACCCCTGTGATTAGAAAACACTGAACGAAAACTTTCACCAGAAAGTCTTTTGATTCATTTGCAGAATTATGAACACAAATTCAATAAACCAGATTGGTTATTTACCAGTGCAATCATCAGTGTAATTGTACACAAACATTAATTTTTAATTGCTTTCAAGGTTGTGCACCTTCAGTATGAACTTTTGGGGGAAAAAGAATTAATGAGCTATTATGAATTCCAGAGGTATAACTGTAAATACAGTCAAATACATTGAACAAAAGAGTTAATATCATATCAATTTTTAGAGTTTTGTCACATACAAGAGCAGTTGGCCACACCTGGATTCACATTGTCGAGGAATCCAAATTATCCGGCAATGGCTCTCCACCCTCGTGTGTGTCGGTCCTTTTCCCGATCTCTTCATCGTCAGTATTGACATGGTCAACGACATTGGAATTATGTTCATCGGGAGAGACACGTCCAAGCCCACGCTTTGCTTGGGGTTCATAGTTTTCTTTGCCTTTTAATTTTTCAAGCGTCAGATGAATCTAAGGGTTGCTATTGGTTTTGTCTTTGTCTTTTTCAATTTTTAATATAAATCGTTAGATGTATCCAACAGACAAAAGTCTTGTTGGAGACAAAAGGGTTGGAGAGGATCCGGAACCACCTTATATCCTCCCTTATATCCTCTTTTTGTACTCCTTTCTCTTATATAAATGACAACTGGAACCCACCACATTCAAACTTAACTCTCACTCATCCTCGTACAAAACCTACTTTGTTTTTTCTATCTTTGCAAAAATATTTATGTCGCCAATACCAAACATAGCTTAGTGTATCTCGTATCTGGGTTTGTTACATGTGGATATTGATACTGTTGTTATGTGCCTCACCAAGTTGAATGAATTCATTAAAAAGAAAACAAGAGTGTGAGCATATTTCTAATAATAGATCTTAAATTAAAATTTTATATTATTTTTTTGGTAAATTTCACAATTTAATGTAGAATCAAAGATTTTTCAAGATCTTTATTATTTTTTCTCTAGTAATAAATTTTATTTAGACTTTTTTTTATCTTCTCTTTTTCTTTTTAATCCATGTCTTTTCTTTTTTCTCCTCCCTATCGACTTTTGTTTTATTTATCCTCTCTCTCTCCTCATCTCACACGCTTTTTCTTCTTCTTCCTCCACCGCGGCCTCCTTCCCCTTCGTCGCGGCTCACCCCTTTCCCTCCGCCTCAACCAACCTTCCCCCTTTCGGAACTCTGCCGCGACCCCCCTTCCACCGGTATGTCTATTTTTTTTTTTGTTGTTGCTTTTTATGTCTATTTGTTTTGCTTTCTTCTTCTTTATATTGTTCTTTATATCCTTTTTTTTTTGTCTGATCTCCTTCTTTTGGTCCCGTGTTTTGCTATTAGGGAGTCAGAGTAAAAATAAAATTTGAACAATATGCATATATTTAGGGTTATTGTACAAAAACATATTCTTTATGCTAAAAATCTGTCAATTTTTTTATTAAGAGATATAGTGAATACCAAATCTTGAACTCAATATCCTTGTTCAAGATCTGATACTAAAGATGAACTTAGAAACATATTCTTTAACATAATTTTTCAAATACCATTTTTTTAATTGGTTAAAATTTATCAAAATCTACAAAATCAGAAAATAATAGTTAAGTATGAAGTACAAAAATTTATCATTTTCAATAGACGTAACCAATAAAAAAGAGTATATATGCAATAGTGTGTTCTTAAAATTTCTCAAAAAAAAAAACAATAGAAACAAATTATTCGAGCAAGTATTAAAAAAAATTAACAATGAAAAAAAAAATACAAAAAACTTCGTCTTGTCTTTCTTTTATGATTTTGGGTATCCTCAAGTTAAGAGTCACATTGACACAACCTAATCTCTCAAGGTATTAAGATTCCTCTAAGAAGAGATATTTTCCAACAAATATTCTCCCATACAAATGGACTTTAGGATTAAACATCTAACTAAATATTTAAATATGATCTTCTATGTAACACCCCGAACGAATCACACTGGAATGAGAGAGATCCAGAGACTGTACATATATGAGACTATACAATTCATGATGACTTAAAATTGTTAATTGATAATACCTATATCAACAAAATGCATCTACTTTTCGGTAATCTACCATTTTAGGATTCCGCAATTAAATGTGCTTGACTTCGAGTAGTTATGAGATGAGTGACCCTCTAGCAAGTTTTCTAGAAAGCGTGTGAGTGAGGACAAAATACGCTGAAAAAGTCTCGTGTTGGTATATTGGGACACTCAATAATCTTGAAAGCAGTCAAACGATATCAGAATTGGTTGTCGAGGTCTTAGAAATGGCTACCTATAAAGCAATGTTTGATCTTAAGTGAAATATTATCAAGTAAAGTATCGTAGTGAGAGCAGCCGAGAAATCGATAATTAGGGACGTTATAATTTGTCAACCATATTAAATTAAAAAAGATAGGAGAGGTTATTATAATCTTTATTCAAATATTCAAAAAGTAGAACTAAGCCTATATATATTATGATGATTCAAAAAATAAAAGAATTTAATTAACTCTTCCAAACTTGAAAAAAAACCAGATTTATGAAAAATATTTATTATTATACCAATTTGTTTGTCTCGAAAAAAAATCCTATTTAATAACTGTTTTTAATAATTATGTTTTATTTTAAAATTAAAAAAGCAAAAACATTTGTTTTAGAAACTTCTTTTTTAAAAATACTTTTCAAACTTATTTTTATTTAGTTTATATTTTAAAATTTGAAAATTGAAAATTGTTCATGCTAAAAAAACATCGTTGCCCTATGGAGCTGTCCTTGAGTCTAAGTAACCCAAAAGACTTTCGCAAGTTGTTGTCTTACACTCTTACTCGTGAACCTACAATGAAGGTGGTGACCCTTCTATTTATAGTGGGTGTTCCCTAACGGTTTTGAGGTAATCCCTTTTGTCTATATCACAAGCCAAGTGTCTAATACACATGGGCGCTACATCTGTGATTCCTGCGTGACAGCGTCGATCAACCCTTATGATATATTAGGATGTAATGCACATTTTGCTTTGTCGCCACCTTTCTGCATATATGACCGTGTTGCTTCGTCTCCCTAACATGTCAGAATGCGATGTTCCCTTTGCCTCGTCGCCACATTCTCATACTCTGATGTTGTCTGTTTTGTCAAGTGTCAGATAATGCGTGGGGAATATCTTAATCACCAAGTCATTCTATATAATTGCATGCATCTCTTAGTCTATTGTCATTAATCTTTCATGTCAGTCATCCTAGTTACTTTCATTCTTTCAATCATATGAGCCGATAAGTTAGCTCTCATATATGGAGCCCGGGGTGTGGATACCCTTTAACCAATTATCCTTCCTTCATAGTAACGGTTGATCATTCTGATCGAACAATGCACTATTAGCCTAAAAGACGTAAGCGTTTCATGATAATTGTTGATCATCCTGATCGGACATTCTAAAATCCAAAACATTTATAAGTTATTTCTATTTCTATTTTGTTTTTCTTACCATCATGACATACAATTAAGCAAACAAGAAAAACAAAAAAAAAAATACTTTCAAAATAGTTATCAAACATTTTAGTGTCTAAATTTGTTTTCAAATTAATACTTAACAAACGACTATTATGTTTTATTTTTAAAGAATGTACTTCAAAATAATTTATAAAATGACTTTTAAATAAAAAAATAAAACACAATTAAAGAGGTGCTACTTTTAGATACATAAACTCCCTTTCCAGTAGTAAGTTAAGATCTCTCCTTTTACGTATTCGTTTCGACATGGATCTGACACTGGATTACCTTACTGGCTTAAAGAAAATAATCACAACTCTACCGGTCCACACCAGTGTCTAAAGAAATGTCAATCGGTCAATTCATACGCAACAAGACACCTTTCATTTATGCAATAGAAGAGAAGCTCATAAAGTCAGCACAACTAAAGAAGGTGGACCTTCCCTTGAATTGAACCGGTCACGGAGCTTTTGAGTTGTTTAGGTTCTAGAATTCCATGGAGAGTTGGGGGTTTCGATTCGAAGGTTATAAAATGTGGTGTGGGTTCATCTCTCTAGACTGGTTCATCATGTTCGAGTTCGAGGGAAGGGTGATCGAGGGATACAGACTTTTTATCTCTTTCTTCTGTATCCTATAGCGGGAGGTTTCTACATGAAATTAAAGCTTATATTGGGGCCTCAAGAAAATTTGATGTCAAGTTCATCCGTTAGCACGTTTAATGAGGGCGGCAGTTTGACACGAAGGAGCCCAATTAGCACTTAGCAGCCATTGTTGATGTTTTTTTCTTGTAAAATGTGCGCTAAATCCTTGTCTTTCTTCTGATTTCATTTTAATATAATAAATTTTTTGTTTTGTCTCACATTATTTATTAATATTTAGTAATAATTATATAAATTATTAGTATTATTATAAATATTTTTTAAAATTTAAAAAAGTTATTTAAATTTTTAGATAAAATGTTATTAAAGAATAAAAATAATTAATATTTCTTAGTTTTTACTTTTTAAAGCGATAAATACTTTGAAGGCGTGCGAAAGTAGCAGTGTTGAGGTGAGTCGAAAAATGGGAAAAGGGTACACGTGTTAATTACTGTTCAATGTTGTGGGACCAATGACCGAAGATTGTTACTTGTCTTGTTGTTTTTGTTGTTATTTGGTATATAAATATTTTTCTGTATAAGTTATTCATTTTTTACTCTCTATTTCATTTATCTAAATTCATAGATATTACCACTTCTTTTCTTTTTATTCCTATAAATTCAAACATTTTTTTTCACTATAATTCATTCTTTATCGGTCTTTTTATTTTGTTTGCATTGTTAGGCTCACTGAATTAATTTGAGATATTACCTCACTGAAAAATAATGAACACGTGAGACTTTTTTATTGAAGTGTAAGTGTGTAAAATCTTTATTTATATATCACTTCTATTCCAAATAAAAACATATTAAAAAATAATTTTTTTGTGGTAAAATTAACTTGTTTTCACCCCTAAAATAGGTCACAATCTCACATCAATCAATATCAATTCATACATATTTGCTCCGGCAAGAATCCCTGTGAATTTCTCCTTGCCTCTAAGGTATCTGTGGAAATAATGGCCAGCGGTTCTGTCACTTATTAATGGAGCCTGTCTATTTCTTGCTTTGTGTTTGTGTGTTTTTATTACTCCAATAGCTTGCGTGTTCACTTGGTCGAGAACAGAGAAATTATTGCGGTTTCATAGCAAGCGAGTTTGACTATATGCTTCTATGTTCTTACTTCGTTTTCAATTGGTTCCCCTCGCACTTGTTTGACACTAAACACATGCTCCTCTGCTTTAACCGGATGTGTAGTACTTGTAAACGACTCACAGCCACAATATATGGACTTGTAGAGTAGACGTGGACCTATAATTGCGTAAACATTGAATGGAACGTATATTAATGAATGTTCATTAATGCTAGCCGAAACCTACCAAGGATTTTTTCTTATACACTGAGGATTCATATGTTTGGTACAAAAGTTCCCATAAAGGAGAATAAAAATATTTTGCAGATATAAAATTAAGATTGTTAATTAAAAATATTGATTTATGAATGAGGGAGGTGAGAATGAAACATTTTCGTTTCCATAAAAAATTATCAATAAATTCTTTAAAAAAAATATTGAAATTCAATATAGAAATAAAGATAAGATATGCTAAATTGAAAGAGATAGACCATTAAGAATTACCAACTGGGATTAGGTGTAGGGAAGAGGTTAGTTACAGCAGAATGTGGTAAATTAAGGTTCAATTTTCTGCTAAAAGGTGTACCTATATTTAATGTACTATTGTGCATCAAAGTAAACTATATTGAAATTGAAAGGAGGATACATGGGAGGAGAAAGAAAAAGACGGTTAAGATTGAAGATCAAATATAGAGTAAAGTTTTTTTTTTTTTTTTTTTATAAAAAAAAAGTAGGATGAGATGATGGAGACAATAATTTTTGCTAGTTACATGAATAATGTGTGAAATGTTCTTAAAAAATATATAATGTGTGAAATGTTCTCATTTTAATCTCAAATTTAATCAATAATTGACACGATAAATAATAATAATGAAATTATTGAAAATGTAACTCTAAAACTCTCTAAATTGTGTACATTTAAAAAATATACAATTTAGAGAGTTCTAGAGTTTCATTATTATTATTTGTTATGTAAATTATTGGTTAAATTTGACAAAATTAGTCCTTATGTTTAAACATTAGTTTATAGGAATTTTGAAACTTACACATGAATAATTAAGTACATAGTCTATGCAGAAAACATATATATATATATATATATATATATATATATATATTTTTACGTAGAAAAAATAATTTTAAGCATTTTATTTGAATCCCTATAATCATACATGAAAAACTCGTCCATAATTACAAGATCAGCCCCAATTTATTCTTCACATGTCAAAAACAAAATAATATCATCTAATGTACAGCAGTTATGAAAAAGTATTTTATTACAATTAAAAAAGTCGTCTGATCCGTCATTCTTCAAATTTCAAAATTTACATAATTTAATACGTCGTGAATTATGAATAAGTACTAAATAGGTGATCAGGCTAGCATAACTTGTTTTGACTAATTAAATAGATAATTATTCTCAGAAAAATTAAGCTAATAAAAAAAGGGGAATAACATGCGGGCCAGGGCAGCAGGAACTAGCAAGGAAAGGAGAAGGTGAGAGTGGTGTGGGAGGTGGGTAGCACAACATAACCTCACTAATTAAGTTAGATTTGGATCTTAACAAATAAACTTGTTATATTTAGGTCGGATTTGTATCGCAATACGGAACAATGTATTTTAATAGAGTAGCATAATATAATAATTTAAACACGAGAAATGTAAATATGGGACGATTTCAAACATAATGGAATTAGGATTAAAGAATAGGATGAAAATATATGGTTGAGAGGAAATGAAATGAAATCCATGAAACCTAACATAAAAACGTCCCATTACAATAGTGAGGTTAAGCTGAGACGCGTTAGAGTGTGGGTGCGCGCGTGTCCACACTCCACAGGATGTTCCTTGTTTGGAAGAAAGATAAAATAATTAGCAGCCTCAGATAGGTTTGTCTTGGTCCATGAGCGTTTCCCATGCCCATAAAACAATATCAAATCATCACTCATGACGCGTAATAATTCATTCATTACCAAATTAAAATAATTCCTTTTATTCTCAGGCTCATCAGATAATACTAGATCCAACTATCAAGTCACGCGGCGACAACTTTTCTACGTATGTACTATCCATCGACATCCCTATCCCCTTCCTTATTTATCACGTTATTACAGTTTCACAAATTAAGCCAATTAAATAATACTAGTATTTTATTACGGAGCCATCAAAGACAAAAAAAAAAGCTGCCCATATTCCGACAAATGACCAACTAACGACCCCAAAACTCCACTTTATCTCCGCAAATAAAAACGCTAACCACGACTTTGATTCAAGAAAGATAGAGAGGGTTGTCCGCAGCGCAGCCGTAGATAAGTGGTATGATGTGATGATGCCACGAAACCAACTCCTTTGTCTGCTGTCTGGAGTGTCTGGACAACCCACATGCCACGTAGTTCGGGGACTATTATAGTAATTTGCATTGTCCCGCAGCACAGTCAAATTCATCCTTCACTGTGTCTCTCTCTTTCTTTCTTGGATTCATCATTCATCATGCATCATGCATCATGCATCATGCATCATGCATCATGCATGGCCCATCCCATCCCATTTCCCATTCCCATCTATAAAATACGCACCTGCTCCCTCCCACTCTGGTGCATCTCATCTATGCTTCTTCATCATTTTCTCTCTTTCCTCTCACTCTCTGCCACAAAACTCCGTCTCCGCAATAACGGAATATTAAAAAACAAGTTTAATTAAATTATTATGGCGCCAAGGGACAAGACTAGTGGCGTTAAGGCTAACGGTAACGGTAACGGTAACGGCGGGGTGAAGGAGGTGCATTTCCGTGGAGTGAGGAAGAGGCCGTGGGGGAGGTACGCCGCGGAGATCAGAGATCCCGGCAAGAAGAGCCGCGTCTGGCTCGGAACCTTCGACACCGCGGAGGAGGCGGCGCGTGCCTACGACGCCGCCGCACGGGAGTTTCGCGGTCCTAAGGCAAAGACAAACTTTCCTCTCCCTTCGGAAAATGTTAAGAACGCGAGCCCTAGCCAGAGCAGCACGGTGGAGTCCTCCAGCCGCGACCGCGACGTCGCCGCCGATTCCACGCCGCTCGACCTCAACCTCGCCCCTTCCGCCGTCGCCTCCGCTCGATTCCCCTTCCAGAATCAGTTCCCGGTTTTCCCCGGCTCGGAGCCGGCGGCGAACCATGTTATGTACTTCGACGCTGTCCTACGCGCCGGCATGGCCGGTCCACGTGGCTTCGCGTTTGGCTACAATCCTCATCCCGTCGCGGCAAGTGAGTACCACGCGACGACGAGCGACTCGGACTCGTCGTCCGTTATCGATCTGAATCATAATGAAGGCGATGTTAAGGGGAACGGTTCTAGAATGTTCGATCTCGACCTTAACCATCCTCCTCCACATGAGATCGCTTGATCCGACTCATCCTTTGAGTTTTTCTTTTTCTAATTTTGTTTTTCGGATTATGAATTTCTCTTTAGTTTTTTTTTATAAGTAGAGAAAGTAGCAGCGTCCGATAAGGAAGAAATAACGAAGGAAGGGAAGGGATAGAAATACTATGTGAATATGTAGACGGTATGATTGTCTCTATTTTTTGCGACAGAGGAACTACCTGTTTCATGCTGTTGTTTCTTAAATCACGAAGTGCTCATCCGGTTTTTCTTTCGTTTTGATTGATTATTGTACTTGGGTGTAATGTTTTTGGGTTGCAGCCATAATTTGGGTCAATGAAATTAACACGGAAAGTTTGAATTATTTTGATTGTGATATACATTTTCAATTATGTTAGGAGAAGGAAAGAAAAGATGTGGGTCAAGCGTACTTGGTAGTAGTGGTCGTTGTTGTTGGCGTGGATTGATTGACCCGCCGCCACGTGACAGGTGGCTCTTGTTACCTCTCCCTTCAAGGTGACTCCAACGTCCATTGGTGCGTGGGGTATGTAGCTACACGACTGGTGCCACAGTGCCACCACATTCTCAATTCGCTCCCATCTTCCAAATTAACAATTCAGCGAGCGATAGGTTTACAACTTAGAAGGATGAAAATGAATTTCATAAATCATAATGGTGAAAAATTAAGTAAAGTATGCTAAAGTCATTTAATTAGCCCATTTCATTTCCTTAAAGATGTGTTGCCAAATCATGGATAAAGTTAAAGATGTGACGGTTCAATAGTCCTATTAATCGTGTTGATCCTAATCATATATCGACGTAACGTATCATGACGATTTAATGACAGTTTAATAGTCGTGTTATTTTCTTATAATGTATTTATTGACTTATTCTCTTTTGCCTAATGTTCTTATCGGTTATTTGTTACAAAATTGAAACAAATTAAAAAGAATGTGCAATATTTAACGCAATATTTGCTCAATAATCATTTAACCAAAATCATTTAAAGTATCATTTAAAGCCTTTGATATATCTTCAAAATTGAGCTGCGAGTAGTGTCATTCATCATAACATGCCCCTGGCTCCCAAAGTCTGTTTTGAGTATCTTTCTCAAATGTAAACAATTAAAGATCGAAAACAAGAATATCTTGTACCTTGAAATTCACTCATCATAATATTTATAAATCAACCAACAATTGAAATGTAGACCTTAAAGCATTTATATATTCAAATATAATATAGCGACTCACAATTTAACGCTCGCATATTCAAGCAAATCTCATGATATCAAATGGTAAGTTATTAGTAGGTAACTACTCACTACTCAAATATTCTATCCATCAATTGACTTTTAGAGGTAGAATAGAATAATCAGAATCATAGTGCTTATTAAACATTCTATTAGCTACTAGTTATATGAAATAGCAACCAATGCATAACCATATTATCTCCTTAAATTAAATTTAGAATATCACAATAAAATTTACATCAAACTTTACCAGTGGAAGTATCAATCTAATAGTACCTTAGAATTTCTTCCTGGTCTCAATCTATGCTGTAACTTTCCTGGCCAGTGATCTCTAGTGCCATCACCATGGGCATAAAATTTACTCTTAAAAAAATGCCAGCCATGTAGCCTTTCTAGTATTAATTAATTAATAAGTTCAGGGTTCAAGTATTCTGCATCAACGGTCATAAATTCTTGTTCATAGGGTTGCAGGCGGCTCACATTCATCCTTTACATTTTATTTTTTTCCTAAAAGGCTTTCCCAAATTGACACATAGACCACATAATAAATAAACAAATCAATAAATATATAAATAATCTGAACAAAAAAATATAATTAACAAGCCCATAAACAGAAATCAAGATTTTCAAACCACTTTTAGTCAAAAAGGAATTTCAATATATATCCCTATTATGCTGGGAATTATTAACCAACTTAAACACTAAATTTACTATTATCGGGGCAGCTATGAGGTAATTTTGCTTGAACGAACTTTTCATCCAACAGATGATGTGAAATCAGTGCAAACATTTAAATGCATTAAATCAAGTGGCTACAAACATGACCACAAAACAATTTAGTGATATAAATATGCTGCAAAGGAAAAGCTTTAGGCAATATACATTGAGCAAGGAAAATAATACAATTACCTTCTCTTTTTCAAACAAATTCAATTATTGCTTTTGAGACAGAACCCTTATTTGCACATTTTTATATAAACACACAAAAGAGCACAAAAGATCCCTAATTTATACTATTTATATATTTTACATTTGCTTATAAAAACAATATTTTACGTCTGTTATTTTTGTTGAACTATGTATTCCTTATTATCGCAATCCACTTTCTCTTTTACAAAATAGAGTTACAACTTAATATTTTCATTCAATTGAGTTATCTGAGTCTTGGTAGAAATATCTCTAATTCAATTTATCTGACCAAACTCAATATTAATTGGTTGAATTAGTATATACGAAAAAGATTAGAAATGGATGGTAATCATGTTAAACAATGACAATTTCACAAATTACTTATTATGTTACTCAATACTAATATACGTTAAAATTAGGATGCATAAGAATGTTGAGTGTATTGGCTTTACCTTTTAGTTAGTTTTACCTCTATAGTCTCATCTCATCTTCGAACTGATGAATGCAGATGCAGTCGTCGTCTTGTCCTTCCAATGCACATAACCTTCCTAAGCCACTATGCTCAATACATTAGGCGCGGGCGGTCATTTTGAGGGGCGAAGGTTGGGGAGTGACGCAGGGACCTTCACTCGACATCTTCTGCAAGAGCCGATCGCTGACAGCGGCGACCACAAACATGGTTGTGATGTTGAACGCCTCGTCCAGTTCGGTACTCTCCGCACCTTCGCAGTCGCCGTCGTCGTAATCGTTGTCGTGCTCGGCCAGCACAGACTCCTCCTTGAAGGAGTGTACATGGGAGGAAACTGCATCGTCGCACTTAGAAGCATGCTCGGGTGGTTCCCCCTCCAACTCAGGTAAGAACGAGTTGTCCCATGAGGTTGTCGTTTATGGTGTGTGGCTGTCGGGAAGACTTTTATCATGATCCTACAGTGGGCATCAAAATATTCATATAACTAGGTTGTGCCTCCAAGAAAGAAAACCTAACCCGAAAACATTAAGTATAAAAGTGTAATGTGTCTATTTTCTAAATGTAATTTGGATTATGCAGAAATATCTTATTTGGGTCGGGAAATTTAGCATCTAAGTGAATGCATCTTAGTTTGGTCAATTCAATAGGAATCGAAAAGATACACAGTCATTTAGTCTCAAAGGCAAAAATAAAAAACTTAAAAGTAATAAGGACTATCCAAATTGGATACGAGACATACAATATAGATCAACATGAAAAGAAAAAGTTAAAACGATTTATTAAGACTTAATTCTTTTGTATCTAAACTTTCTAAGTTCACAATTATTCATTCAATTTTCATCTAATTTGGAAGTGTAATAACGTTGAACAACTTTATCGGTTACGGACTAACCAGTCAATTCACTCTTCTATAGTGATCAATTATTCTACTATCCTTCTATATAATGATTCCCAAGGATAACCATTCCCTAACTATCAATATTCAAAATCACATAATCATTGTTGTCAATGACACAACCTTTATTAACATAAATCCTACATATGAAAGACAAGTCATATCATACAACAATTTTTTTTATATATAAATCGTGACAAACTCATAATGAAGAACAATCTAACACATTATCTGCGTCCTTTATTGATATTCCATGGCAACCTTAAGCAAATACATCAACATCAACATCAACATCATCTTTAACCCAAAAAAGTAAAAATAAGATAAAAGAGAGAAAAAATAAACTAAAATAAAAAAGGGCAAAAAGAAGAGGGGGAAAAATGAAGCAGAATATAACAAAAACAAAGAAACGACTGAAACATCGAACTATTAATGAATTTAACCCTCCATTAAGCTTATAGCTTTTTTCCACTCCGTCCTAAGACATACCGTCCGTCAATCTATATCACAGTCCATTAGGTCATGTTTAACTAACTTTTCCAAGGTAAGTTTCGGTCGACCTCTACCTCTTGGTCGTCCCATAACGTGTCCAAACCACCTCAATCTATGCTCCCTCATCTTTTCACATATCGATACCACTGGTACCTTTTGTCGAATATCCTCATTTCTTATCTTATCCATCTTCGTATAACCACACATTCACCTTAACATCCTCATTTATGCTACTCCTATTTTATGCTCATGTTGTCTATGTGTGGGTCAGCATTCCGCTCCATATAACATTGTCGGTCTAATAGTTGATCTATAGAATTTTTCTTTTAGCTTAAGGGAATTTTTGCGGTCACACAAAACACCTGATGTACTCCGTCATTTCATCCAGCCTGCTTTAATTCTATGATTTACATCCTCATCAATCTCACCACCTTTTTGAAAAATTTATCTCAAGTATCTAAAAACAACTTTTTTGGGTACCTCTTGACCAAGTAGATGCACTCTGTCTTGATCACCATCTCTTACCCGCGAAAATTCACACTTTATATATTCCATCTTACTTATTGTGAATCCTTTAGACTTCAAAGTGTTTCTCCACAATTCCAATTTCATATTAACACCATTTTTGGTCTCATCAATAAGTATGATATCATCTGCAAAAAACATACATCACGACACTTTCTCTTGAATATCTTGCATTAGTTCATCCATCATTAAGGCAAAGAGATAAGAGCTAAGAACTGAACCTTGGTGAACACCTACCGTGATAGGGAAATACCTTGATATTTCATTACAAACTTTCACACATATGATAGTCCCATCATACATATCATTGATTGCATTAATATCGTTCAAATGAAAACTCCATTGACATAATGCAAAGGAAGCTCTAGTGAAATCTTTTATAATGAGCCCTAGAGCCAATAATTGACGTACATATGTTTGAGGGTGTGTAAATGTAACCTGACTTTGATAATATTATAATCAAATAAAATAATTTTTTATATTTTTACCTTTTTTATTTTATATATTTGAATCCACTATTTACCACTTTTTTATACTTTCAATTATAAGATATGTAATTTATTCAAATAGATATACTAAGACTTTAACATTTATATCACCCACAGTGACTCAAGGTGCTGGATCCACCACCACTAGAAGTTCATTCAAAATACATACAAAACATTTATATTAAAAAGTATTCCCTTTTACAATAGATTTTTTTTTTCAAATTTAAATAAAGAATATATTGTAAATTTTACAATACAAGCTGTTTTACTCTATATTACCATCCAAACATCCAATGATATGTGCACGTATGTGACGTGAAAATGTCCGAGTGTTTATAATTTTTTTAATACCTTTCAACAGCACACGTTGAAGTATAATTTATTTATAAACTGAGCTTCAAACCCAGCATGTGATGTTTTATTATTTGGTCGAAACTCAGCATGTGACTTGAGCTTGATTGGATGACTTTGCGGCCGGAACGTAAGATCATGCGTTAGTTGATTTCATAATAGACGAAGGTTCCTCGCCAAACCCACGCAAACATAGAGGCCAAGCATAAGAAACTAGAAAGCAGTTAGATATATTTAATAGGCAAACAAATTTTTAGTAGACGCGTAATAGACAAAGAATTATTTATCAAAAGATACGTCTAATTGTAATATTGTTTATATTTTAAAAGGGATTTGTTCTCAATTCTCTCTTAAAAATAGTTTTCCGAAAATAAATAATACGAATAACCCTTATTTATGGGAGAGTGCATCTTTTTCATATTTTGGTTTATTGAATCCTATTTTCTTGTTTTTTATTTTTCTTCCCTTTCATCAAAATAGAAGACAATTTTACATCTATCGTTATTTTCTTTGGACTTGAATAAAAGGGGGGAAAATGAAGTCCCGATGATTGACAAACTCCTAATGAGCATTTCCCGTGGTTGGATAGTTACAAGCGCGTATGACATAAAACATTAATTGTTTTCATTGATTATTTTGGTAAGATTTTGGTATGTTGAACGTTATTGTCTTATTGATGTATTTAATTAAAGTGCTTTAATTTTTAGTTTGATTTAGATAACAATGGAGGGAATAAAATTTGCGAAACAGTTTCGCTTTGCTTAAGATGGCACTTGACTTTGCCTAGAACGGAATAGATTGTAAACTCGATCGATAGCAAAAGGCTGAACCAAATTCAAGATGAAGTTTGAAAATATAGAAAGAAAGAAAAAAAATGAAAATCCCTTTGTGTAACTTAATTATGCGCCGGCCAACTTTTAACAGACCCCACAAACAATCACGTAAGCGTGCTTCACGATAGACTGGGTACTAACCAAACATTTGGTTTCTTATTCCTATTTAGCGTACCTTTGGCACCAAGCACTCAACTTGTTCACTTGGTTTTTTTTTGTTTTTCAACAAACAGTGTGCTTTCACCTTGTTTGGTAGTTGATGAAAACAAAATACATTAATAAAAGTAAGTGAGAATGTGAGACATAAAATAAAAAATATTTAATTGAAGAAAAATAAAAATAAAAGGATAGAGAAATAACTGACAATAAATAAAGAAAATAATATAAGTGGATCTCATAATTTTTAAAACACTTTTGCTCAATATCTCCTCTAGGAAACATATCCTTCGTTTCATACACTGCAGAAAATATTTTTTTTTTTTTCACACTGAGTTTTCTTGGTTGAATATTGAATGTGTTCCTGTGGGCTCACACTAGGGCTTAGCATGATAAGTTGTTCAGAATTCAGATGTTGAAATCACCGGCCATTTGATACAATTTGTTAACTATAAAATAATGTATTATAACATGACGTCTGCCGCGTAATATTTAGCCAAGTGATGCTTTTATTGCCATTTTTTTGGCCTCTTGTGGTTAGGATGGAAAATTGGTTAGTTGAAGGGTTCCACTAATGTGAATCAGGCAGGAATTAAAACAAGCCCAATCAAAAAAAAAATAATAATAATAGTTTACTTGAGTGGTTGGAAAGAGAAGTAAGAGAAGCAGAAATCAAAGCTATCTATTATATCATATGCATTCACCTTCGGAAAGCAAATTTAAAAATTGTGACTGATGCATGGCATGGGATGGCATATGTAGCCTTTACCCCTCAAATAAAATAAAATAAGATGATGCAAACATGTCATGTACTCATGGCTATGCAGACTTTCTGTTCATCCTAATACACTTTTTCGTAAAAGGAAAAAGCCGCGCAAAAGTCTCTTTTGAACAGACAAATGAGGTACAGGAAAAAGTTGAAAAAAACGCCGTTAAGTTATATAAATAATGTTAGATTAGTTATAATTGAAATTGGCCATGAAGAATAATGTTATTTACCGTAACATACTAACATGTGTCTGACAGAATTCGCGTGCACTAAAAAGATTTTTACACCATAAATTAATTGAAAATTACCCCACATGAGATTTTAATTAATTATTACAAAATAAATATTTTTTTAACCTCACTAATTTTATTTTCATCCAACCAAAGGAAACCATAAGAATTGAAAGGACAATGATAAGAAAAGGAAGAATAAGAATAGCGCGTGGAGTAGGGGTCATGGAGGCGGAAATGTATGTTGTGTGGCGCACATCCCATTTGCCATGCACGTGTAATGCAAGAACTGCCTACTGTATAATCATTATATATACTCTCCATTTCACCCCTTTATTACTATACTAGTATTATTTTATTATTACCACACAACTCATACTTTTATTTTTTTAATATAGTGAATTTGTCATGAAAGTGTGAAGCGTTCACTGTTAACTTGAACGATCAAAATTTAAATTTATTTTTAAATATATAAAAGTGTAATATAATCATATATAATTTAATAATAAATTGATTCAAACTTTACAATTTAATATCAAATTAGTTCTTTAAAAATATAATTTATTATTGAATTAATTCTTAAATTTTATAACTTAAATAATAAAATAATTTTATAAATTTAACAACAAAATTAATTTATCACATTATTTTATATGTTCAGATATTAATTTTTTTAAAAAAATCAATTTATTATCACATCACATCAACAAATTTTACTATTTACCCATTATTAAAACAAAAAACTTGATCAATTGGACTTTACAAAAGTTTAAAAACACATGTAAAAATTTATATATTTTACATTTTTATCAGTACTGTGTATGTTGTATGTGTGCCAATAATGTTTTAGTAGGTGAATTATAGGGTTTTTTTTTTTATAGAAAAAATAGTTTAAAATTTGAAAATGTTACTAAAGCAAATACTTTAGTTATATTAATTTGTATTTCAATGAGCAAAATATGTCGAGTAACTAAAAATAGAAGCTACGTGTTTACACTTATTTATTCTATTATTGTCTAATTATATGTTTAAATAAGCATTAGTTAATGTTGTACTTACATAATAAAAAATTGACTAATTATTCCGACGATTAGGTAAATAGAAATCATTCTCCTTAACACCTGGCTTAAGTAAAGGATTAGTGGGGCACTCTATGCCTGCGCAGCACTTTCCTCCGGATTGTAACATTTCATAATTAAGTTGCATTGAATTAAAAGAGAAGATGTCGACTTAAAACGAATGATTCACGCTTTAGTTTGTCAATTTGATAAGGTATTGATTTCGATTTGATATTCCAAGATGCTGAGTTTTATTATGAAGGAACAGCACACCACACCAGTAGGGGGAAATAAATTGTGGATTCTCTTTTGTTTTGGTTTCAGAATAATTATGGATTTTATTTTCTGCTTCGATCTTTATCCCTTTGTTTTTTTTTTTTTTTTGGAATAAATATCTAAATCCGTTCCTAAAAGTATAATAATAACTATGGATTTTATTTTCTGCTTCGATCTTTATCCCTTTGTTTTTTTATGGGATAAATATCTAAATTCGTTCCTTAAAGTATAATTTGTTGTCATATGAATTTTAAAAATATAAAAAATTGTTTTTTATGTTATGTAAAATTGTTGACATATTAGTTGTGCCATTAGTTTGGTATGTCAAGTCTAACATATACACTGACATAGTAAGTAAGAACTAAAATATAATAGAAAAAATTGTTTTGGATAACCATTTAGTAAAATTAATTTGTCATCCAAATATTGATGGATTAATGTCGATAATTTTATAAATTCAAAAATAAAAATTAATTTTTCATCTTTTAGGAATTCATATATTAATGAATTAACTTTTAAAAACAAATTAAAGTATTTTTTTCTATTTTTCTTATTTAAGGAATTGTCTAATTAAGAGTATCTATAATATATGTTTACTAGTTTTTTATCTTAAACTTATAAGTTATCTGCATTAAAAAAATGAGTTTTATAAGTACTTTATATAAAATTTATTCTAATATTAAGATTATTAAAATGAGTGTTTAACTAAAAAAGTTCATTTTTTCGCTAATTCTTGGTTTGAAAATTATTTTTTATTGGTAAAAGAAATTGGTCAATGTTACTTATATTAATCATGGTGATTCTGTAGCAACTCATGTAAGTAACTGTGTTTTAAAGGCTTTCAAAGTTAAAGATTAATTTAATTAAAAATAAAAATTATTAAAGTGATATATATATATATATATATATATATATACTAATCATAACAAATTTGTTAGGGTGGATTGTTTTTTTCTAGATCACCACATGTATCTTTGCACCCAAAATAATTTTGTTTGAGTCAAGATAAAATCATTATTATGAACAGGAATTCCTTACAGAAGAAAAAAAAATGAAAAAAAAAAATTGTTAGGTACGGGCGGCTGGTGTCCTTTTTTTCTTTATTGAAGAATTTAATTTTAAATTTATTGTTGTGCATTGAGGTGGCATGAGAAAGGAGAAAGAATAAATTGTAAAAATAAAAATATAAAGGCAGCAGCCAATTTCAATCCTTCATGTTCGTTTAGTAGGAAAGAAAATAGAAGAAAAAATAAAGAGAAAAAAAAAAAGAAATATTTTCTTTTTCTGTCTGTTTGGATAGAAAATGAAAAAAAAAATAAATAAGAAATTTTCATTCCTTTTATTTTTTTTCTAATTCAAATTTTAAAATTTTCTTTCCTTTCTTATTTTCCTTCTATCTAATCAAACATAGGATTCTTGACGTATTCCGTAGTTTCCTTCTCGGCGCGTTGAAATTGAAAACGAAAATATACGGCCCCAAAAGTACGTAGTGGATTTGGAATATTTTAATTTGACCACTGTAGACTGTACCCTATCTTTGAACTAAGAGATATTACTTTTATACATTATATTTTCTAAATACAAGAAAATAAGAACATATAAATATAAAAAAATATATTAAAGAGAAATAAAAAATAATTTTGTAAAATAATGTTACTATTTTGACAAGTATAACATAAAAGATTTAACAATCTGAACTTAATATACCTTTTAAACCATTTCCAACCCAAGAACCCAATTTGGATTGTTGACACTCTTTTGTGGGCCCTTAATTGTTACATATAAGAACTCCCTTTGTAATCCAATGGTAAAACAAGATTTTGCGGTTCCGAAAGTGGTGTATGAGGCTTTTTGCCTCTCCCTTTCTACATTTTTACGGTTCCTATAAATTTAATTTTAAAAAAGTGCTTAATCTCTGTTATGGGCTTGAAATGATGAATTTGATAGGTAAACGATTGAATTTTGATTGCATATCTTTGAATTGAAAACCTGTTAATGCTAGGAGAGACCCCATTTATAACGTGCGGAATATATTGTTACTTACAAGTAAATTATTTTGGAGACTATTGAGTTTGTATTCTATGCTAGCTACTTTTTGACGAAACCATCTATTAACGAAATTCTTACTCATTTTGGTAATGATTTTTCAATAATTAAGAGAAAAAAGTATGACATAAAATGTTGTAGAAATATATTTAAAAAAATAGTATAAGTTTGGTTTTGTTTCTTAATGTTTGGTTTCATATCTCACACTTGCACGTGCAATGTTATTTTGGAAATTTCCTACTGGTCAGGGATGCCTTCAATTCAAGGAAATTTCCTGAAGCTGTGAGGTTAATGTCCGCAATTGCGTCCAAGAACCTCGTTAAGGAAGAAACTACTATTGACCGTGTTGAAATGGAGGCGAATTGAGGACATGGTTCCAACCAAGCATGAATATAATACCCTTATGTCCTAATTCCTATTGTGATTTTTTTGTCATTATGTTTAACTGGGTTAGTCAAAAACGAAAAAAATAAAGCATTTGTTAGTTGGGTGCTAGGATTCTGTTTATGAAAGTTATGTAACTAAGTTATGAAAGTTTTCCTTTGGCAAAATCACCATTGTGCTACTAAATGCAAATGATATTGTGAAAATATAAGAACTTTGAAACTACTTAGTCATTTAGGTTAAATTTATTTTTATAAAAATGTGTTTGAATAGAGAATTTTTATCAAGAGAATTTAAAATTCTTTAATCTAAATTTCATTGTTCGGATGTTTTTATATGAATAATTTAGATTTTTGGAATTTTAAACAATTAAAAATATGAAATTTTAATTTCCTTCTAAAATGTGAAAAATTAAAATTCTCTTCTTATATAGACCTCAACCTGTTACTTGCAGCCTCGCACCCCAGCAACAACAACCTCTTGCTCGCAAATCTCGTACTCGCACTCTCGCACCGCACTTGCTATGGTTCCCACCACGGAAGACGACAACTGCTGCACCAAGGCCGCCGTCGCATCACACAGTTTCATATCCATGATAGGACTGCGGCGTGTGATGGAGGATGCAGTGAAGGTAGTTCTTGGTTTGGTGGCGGCGGAACAACAATGTAGCGGTTACGATTTCTTCACGATTTACGACGGTCACGGAAGAACCTTGGTGACCAACGCTTATTGTGACAGGCTGCACTTGTTGCAGGAGGAGGAAGTAGTGAGGGAGACCGCAACAGACAAAGGCCTTGATTGGGTACCATACGATGTGTTCCTATTTCGTGAAGATGGACAAAAAAATTAGAGTTGGAGAGTAGCACGATAATGAAGGAATTTAAATTGGTTTATCCAAATAAAAAATTTAAAAAATTCAAAAATTTTAATTAATGCATTTTAATTTTCTTAAATTTTAAATTTTCTTAAATTTTAAAATATTCTATCCAAACATACTCTAGGAAATTTGGAATATATTTTTAATTTACCGTTGAGAAACAATGTGGAGTCCGGACAACATATGCGGTTGTTGGGTCGTTCTCAAATGATGCAGTGCAAGTTTTATGACAGCCAAACTACCATTCCAAAGACGTTGGGTCGATTTTGGATCTGTTATTATAGCGGCTTGTTTATTGTCCTCAATATGAATGTTGAGAAGAGTATTTCAAAATTCATAGTTCACTAGTTCTTGGGCACTAAATGGGCAAAAGTATATCATGTCAAAATAAGTTTTAAGTTCTTTGTTGGCCAGCTCTTGTTATTCATGTGTGAAGTTTTTCAGCTCAAAACTGGCTCTGCGGAATCATGAAATTTGTCGCATAATAGACTGTGTAACCCTATTATAATCACAGACTCAGAGAGCAAACATTGCTGTGAATACTTACATGGTGAATGGAGCCCTTAAACATGCCCCTCTTCAAAGTTGTTATTTTATATTTTTTTTCAATAACATATTATATGATAGTTACTATTTCTGATCATGATATTCTTATTATCATCTAAGTGATCACTTTCCTATCTAGAAGAATTTGTCTCTATGTGCTGAAAATTTTGAGCAATCAACTTTTGTGATGGGTCATGGGTTATTATTACTATGTCATTGTCAAGGACTTGTTTATAAAACAGTCGGCACATGAACGCTCTTGCTTTTTTTCTTATATAATATAATATTTTAGCCTAGATATGCAAAGCCTTTTTAAATTAATCTACTGTGCCTTGTAAAGGAAATGCAATTAATTTGCATATTTCAATTCTGATCATTTTCTCTGGATTTATTCATCCATGACCCAACCTGGTTGAGGTAATTTTCTAATTTATTTCTCTCTTGTATGTGTTTGTGTACATGAGGTTTCATGTGAGCTAAATTTTTTAAATTTCTTATACAAAATAGGAGTTTGGGTTTCATATTTTTTTTTTATCTATAAAAATCAAACTTTAAGTATCAAATAGTTTTATATTATTTGAGCTAAAATAACCTGTTTAATTTGGTTCTCGTCCTTGATAATTAATTTCTGCAAAATTCTATCATTTTTAGAAACTCCAGAAAGTTCATTATTGGTGTTATCTAATAAAAGAAATCAGAATTTAATCTGTGTGGAATGGGTATCCACAGAACAGATTGTTTTATTTTAAACAAAGGATCTTTGAGATATTGAGTTGTTGCTAGCGAATATAGTAGTCTTCAAGATGAAGGGCTTTGCACATCAATTAAAAACTAGGTATAATAGTATCACAGTACAAAATGTTAGTGGGGCTGCTTTTAAATTTTATAATCATGCTTTCCACTATGACTTGAAAGTGTGGCTTGACCGTTCAAGTTATTGGAATGCGTGACTGGTGTGTGTATTGATTTGCAATTCTGTTTAATATTCCTTTTCTTCAACTTTCAGGTAAACTTTTCTGCATACGGTGTATTTTCTTTACATGAGAAAAGCCTACAATCCAATCAAAAGAAATGGCCTAAAAAGGAGGGAGCAATAAAAATAGAGGAAGCGATGTAGCAAAGATTTAATGATCCAGTAATTGACTTTATAAAAAAGCCAAAGCCAAATGATAATTCTTTATAGGACCTTTGAGGAATGTCTGTTCAGCTACACGGTCATGACGAATGAGACAAAAACTAACATGATCTTCAAGTGGCTCATCAAACAAACAACTCTTGAAGGCACTGGGTTATGAAAAACCCATGAAATGGTCCTCGCTTTTCATTTCAAGTTAGTAGGCAAAATAATAATCATTATATATACAATGGTTGATCACATGAATCACGACAACGAGCATCATATATATCATGTCTGTAAAAAAATAAAAAAAATAATAAAAAAAAAGAGCCGTCCATTATGTAAAGTATGTAAGAAAAGTGTAGTTTTTCAAATATTTCATGCTCTAGATAGTGACTGGCTTTTTTTATATATAGAATTGATAGTTTTTCACGTAGATTGGTAGATTTAGGTTAAGTATAATATTATCTAATGTCAAATGTTGTTAAAGTTAAATAATCAAAACAAGATAATTAAATGATTATTATTTCCATATGTTATAAATGTTTATATTATGTTAATATATATATATATATATATATTATTGAAGTATTAAATAATTTAATTTTTTTAAATATAATTAATGAATTTATTTAATAACAACAAGAGTGAGTTTAATCTATAGTGTAAACTCTGTTGTCCACTAGTTCCACCTTAATCACAACAAAATAGCAATTAATATTTGAGACGGAGATAATAAAGAATGTTGGGAAGCAGAGCCTACTCAACGAGTGTAGATGGGCCAACCCTTTTATGGTGTCCTTTATCAGTATCAATTTTTATAACAGATTGAGAATGACCACTTTAAATTTATTTATTTATTCGGTCCAATCTATTAACACTTATTAAGTTATTATAATATGCCTCAACTCTTTGAAAAATTATTTTATTCGCCATAAAGTGCATGTGATATGTGAATTATATATAAAGTATAAAAGATAAGTACATTTTTTCAGTTATTAAAATGTGTCTGGTATAATAATAATAATATATATGCTTAATTAAGGTTTTTTTTTAAATTGATCTCTTAATTTTATTGTTTTCCAATTAGTGTAAAATAAAATATTTTTTATCAAATGGTCCCTGTAATTTATTTACTTTTTTATTTATCAAGTAGAAAATCTATGATATTTAAAGGGACCAAAAGAAAAATTATACTATTTAAGAAACTAAATAAGAAACAAAAACTACAAATGCACTATTTGATACAGAAAATGTCTTAAAAATTACCCATTTTAAAAAATAATAAAAATGAGAGATGAAATGAAAAATATCTTTAAAAAGATTTGTTGACAGAAAATAGTCTCTTAAATACATTTTCGTACCTTAAGAAATCAATCATTGAATTCTAGTCGAGAATACCTCATGTCACTAAAAAAAAAAGTGATTTTTTAATATAAAACCTTAATTAAGCCTAATACATAATGTAAAAGATATTGGTATAGTTTCTAGAGTAAGAGGAATCAAATATAAATAATGTGCGCACACTTTATGAAGAGTAAGTGTAATTACTCCCTTAAATTAATATTTATGCACCTTAATTAAGAGATTTATTTCGGCCCAATAAAGTAAGTTAACATAATAAAACACAAGTTGATTAAATACCTTAGTCGATCTAAACAAACTGGACCCACCTGTTTAACAGTCCTAGTAGTACACGAATTTGACTTTCTGGTTTACAGGTCCAAGTAAACTCAAACGAAACGAATTGCACAATTGCGTATAGTAGTAGTTGCAATTATTATGGGAGTGATTATGACATGTACACATGAATGTCGTTTAAATTGTAAAGAAATGGTATAGAATCTAAGCAATATTCGTGTATGCATAAAAGCAGATAGATAGTATGTTACAATTCTTGACTTTATAAAGGCACTAATTTATTGAAGCTAAGTAAGAACCCACTTTCATTTTGTTTTCAAACCTTGCAGAAATTGGTATATGGGCCCTACGAATCTGTGGGTGGGATTGCCTTCATCCAATAAGTCGAGTTTGGACCAAAATTATATTTTAAGTCAAACTACACGCAGCCTACCCCTAACAAGAACAGCCGCTAGGGCGGCTATTTTCAAAATATACACTGATTTTTGTATGTTATAATAATAGAAACAGGTTTGAATTGAATCATATATAGACTATCGTATTTATCTGTTAGAATATATTTACAGGGACATACTTAATTAAATTAGAAGTTATAACTAAAATTAACATTGGAACTAGTTTTATATATGTATTATGACATAAAAGTACTTTTTTTTATATGATTTCTATATAATAATTTTATTTTGGAGCTAAAAATGTATTTTTAAATAATTGTAGTTTTATGTTTTTTAGTTATTTTTTAACTTTTACAATTTTTATTTAAGGATAAAGTAATTTATTCGTATTAAAATAGAAAGTGTGATATTAATTAAAGAAGCAGAGAGTTGATGAATTTTATTAAATTACTGGGAATGAAAATTAATATTAAAAAAATATAATAAGGTTTATGTTGAAACGTTAGCTACTTCAACTAATTAAGAAAATATATAATAAATTAATTAAATAAGTCTTTTACAGAATATTTATATTATAATCAAATAAATTATAAGTCAGTTATATAAGTTGTAAAATGACTTGTCAAAGCCGTTTAAATAAATTTTAAAAAAGTATCGTATAGTGTTTTTAGCAATTGATGAAATATATAAATTATAAAATTGTTTGGTTCATGTTTTACAACGATTTAATTGCTGTAACAAAAAATCAATGATTTAATTATAAGCAATGACTAATTAAAGTTTGTAGTAGGTTGCTAATGGAAGAGTTTACCACATTGAATAGTTCGTAAAGGAAACAATGGGCTGATCGTGTAACCTTTAGAATTTACTTGTAAAATGTAATAATTATCACGATTTTCAAATGGGAAAACAAATATTCTATTAATGACCTTTTTCACCAAAAAAGAAAAATGCTCCGTAGACCTTTTGATACAACTCCTTATTATTGTGGGTTCACTAAATTGATCTGGGCATTTGGCTCTATATTTCACGTGACCTGAATTTATTTTAATATATAAATTTCAATATTTCGCAAAGAATAATGCAAATTTACTTTTCGACAAAAGGTTCAAACATGAGCAAATAACGAAGGTTATGCCGTGCAACATCGGTATACATGATGTACATGCATGAAATGGGCTTATGCAATTTAAAAATAAGTCATTTCTTATTTAAATTAAAAAATTAGATAGGTTAATATGGTTAGTTTAGGTTTTTATTCGGCTCTATTGTGATGAATTTATCTAGTTTTCATTATTTTGGTTAATTATTTAAAACAATATTTTAGGTGTTGAATCATGGAGTATATATCAAATGAAGAATAAAAAAACATGAAAGGTGTTAATCATGGAGTAACTATTTCTACATTATTTATTAATTAAAGATTAATTACTTTAAACACAACATTTAATATAATTATAAAAGTTAACCATCATACAATATACAATAGTTAATATTATTAAAAAAAATAATGATAAGCTTACTATACATTATATTTCTAGTGACAGTATATTGTTCTAATTATAAAACTTATGACATAAAAAAATAGGCGTATGATATTAGAAAAATGAAAAAGAAGAAAGTCAGAAAAAAGGTTGGGTCTAAAATTCCATTCCTACCTTGATTGGGATGATAGATCGAAGGAGGGTATAGGGGCGGTCGGCAACTATGATGGTTATGACATAACATGCGTACATAATACATGACGTGTGTGAATACACATATCATATCATGGTGCATGGGATGAGATATGAAAAGCCATAGTCAAGTATTCAGGAAAGAAGCGGTGTTTGATAGAATGAATAAGAATAATAAGAAGCGCAGTGGTTGACACATGCTCCATCGGCGCGCCGCCGGAGTGAATGGAGAGGAGACGGCGCCACCACATGTACGACGAAAGCGAGAATGAGAAAGACGAAGGAAAAGACCTACTAGGCTATGTTTTTTGGTTGGCGTAAAAGGAAAAAAAAAAAAAAAAAAAAAGAACAGAAAAAGGAGGTGTGGGGCGTTGAGCGTTGTGTGTGGTAATGTAATGAGAGAGAAAGCAGCGTGACGTTTGCGGTGGGTGATACTGATGGGGCTTCTCTTCTCTTCTCGCCACGTTTTCCTCTTCGGAGTTACTGACCGTACTGCCACCATTTGAAAATAATATTACCGGAATGCCACACTAAGCAAAAAAAATACCAAAGTGTCACGGTACCTAGTTCGCTAGTCAGAAAAGCGAACTAGGTATGCTGAGATGGCGCCACTATGGCAAACGGGCACAAGACGGGCAGCCTAAGTTCGCTATTGCTGATGACGAACTAGGATAAG
>PYAF01002798.1:2383164-2449440 GCA_007407185.1 Glycine tomentella | reverse complement strand
CGCATAATTCGCTTCTTTGCGTGACGAACTAGGGAGCCACTTATATTGCGCCATGTCAGCCGATATTACGCCATCTCAGCATATCTAGTTCGCTTTTCTGACTAGCGAACTAGGTACCGTGGCACTTTGGTATTTTTTTTGCTTGGTGTGGCATTCCAGTAATATTATTTTCAAATGATGGCAGTACGGTCAGTAACTCTTCCTCTTCGAATGTGGGGCCCGCATGACATGGAAGACCGGTCAAATCAGACACGGCAGAGAGAGTGTTGCTGTGAAATGACTGCCGGCTGGCCGCAGGTGGAGCAGCAGCTTCAGTGTGTGCTCACAACTCAATCTCTTATTTTATCCCAAATATCGACTTGTAACAAATTTCAAATGATGTTGATGAGTTGGTTTAAATTTTTAAAAATAATTTTAGATATACATTTTTTTGTATAAATATTTTCTTAATAAGTATATAGAATTTGTTTTTAAAATTAAGTTAAAATTAATTTTTAAAATTAAAATAATTTAGTAGAAAATTTATTTTTATTTCATTATTTCAATAAATAAATTTAAACAAATTAATCCAATACCACCATACGTCATATATACGAAGAAAAATGTTTTATAAATATCTAATAAGTTATACAACACCAAAAAATTTATAAATATAATAAAATTCATAATGCGATATAAACAAATAAATAAATTATAGGTATTATTTGATGGATAATAGTTACTAGTTATCAGTTTTTTTTTTTTTGTAAAATTTTAATGATGAAGTCAATTTTATAAATTTTGAAATGAAAAGTATCTGTTGAATGTTTAAGCTATAGTTTGTGTATCATTTGAATTATTTTAGTAATTTTAATTAAGTCTTTAAATTTAAAAAATAACATAGTTTGTAGCCGTTTATGGTGGCTTGACACCACTACAAAATAATTCTATAATTTGTGCCAGTTTTACTAATCTTGAAAACTCAATTAAATAGCGCCATTAAATATAATAGATTAGTCAATGTTACTTTTAATTTAGACCATTATTTGTGTGTTTCTTTTCGTATATTTAAATCGAAGAGAGGATCTGTTAACTCTGGTGATAAATTATAAATAATTAACGAAGCATGCTCAATACTATGTATCTATAGTAATGATTAGAAAAGGAAAAATATTATAAAGTTTGAAGAATAGTGCTGTGGTTCTACTTAGTCTCTAGAGAGTAGAGAATGGGAAAGGGGGGTGTTTGCGTGTGGGGGTAATGGGGTGCAGCTTCTACTTCTGCACTCTTGCGTCTTTTTGTCACTCAACTCTGTGCTCTGCTCATAATAGTTTTCTGACAATTGGGTTTGAATTGGTCACATTCTTCCCATAATAATATCACTGCATCACCTCACAAAAACCCAAGCTAACCCACTACTACAGTCCTCACACCCATCACTACTCTAATGCAGTAAAATACTTTTTTTAGTCTTTTCTAAAACCTTACTATTCCACATAATTGTAGTTTTTAACTTTGGAATAATGTTTTACTCTTATTTCAGTGAAATAAAATTAAAAGAATTAAAAATGAAATAATATTTTTATAAACTTGACTGTATGTCTCATTAATATTAGAAATAATTTTGAAAATAACATATAAATTTAAGATAAATGTAATAGTATTATTTACTAAATTAATTAGTTTTTAATTCTTATACATTATTTAATTAAACAATATTAGAAAGAATATTTTACTTGAAGAATAATGTTTCTCATCACAAGAATAAAAAAATTATTATTAGTACGAACTTTGCCATAGCCTACCTATGAAATGAGCTTCAGTGAAAAATTATTTGTTTTCTTTTCTAGGTACATTTAAAATACTTATTAGTGTGTGTCGGCAGAATTCAATTTGTTAAGAAACAAATCATATTTGTTATTTTATTGTTTTTTAATTCTGTAATGATATTTTACATTACATAGCAATATATATATCTTAAACTAAGCATAAAGAATAAAAAACTTAATATATTCTAGAATTAGTTGGAAGAGAAAAGTGAAGTATTTTTACTTGTAGTTTTAACCAAATCTGTAATTTAACTTTTTTCTTCAATATATAAGATTAGTAAAGTGGGGACTGTTACCTTTGGAGAAGCAAGGAAAGGAACAATCAATGGGCTTCAAGTTACCCCATCAGGAATCCTTCATTTGCTTCCGTCACATCCATAGGCTGAGATATCTCTATATATAGTTTGACTCCATTAATGCAAATCCACATCCGAACCAAGTATTACACATTTACACCACATTTCCCTTTATTTTTCCAGAGGTTGATTTGGTTGTGTGGAATAGTAAAAAAAAAAAAATTGAGAAAAATTATTTGAATTAAAATAGAAAAAAATATAAATTTTACTTTATTTTTGAAAAATCTATTTTTAAATAGTGATTTCTTGTCTTCAACCAAACAATTCCTTCATGTTTATGACTTTTAGTATATTTCATTAACCATTCAACTTTTTTCCTTTTTTAAGTTACCACTTGCCACCTACTAGACTTCATCTGTATTTAAGTTAAAAAACTAACTTTTTTTAATAGTTACATATAATAATATATAGTATTTATATTATTTTATAATATTTTCATTTCTTCATTTTGATAGTATAACTAGAATGACAATAACACTAAGAATATATTTATCAATACATTATATGTTAATTAATATCACAAGTTTTAAATGTAACTTGTTAAAAAATAGCTATATCACAAGTGACATTTGTCTAATTTTTTTTATCTATTTTATGACATTTTTATAGTGATATTTTTATAATTATTAGAAAAAATAAAACAAAAAACATGTTAACTAGAATTAACAATGAGTACTAGAAAAATCCCACGACTAGATCTAATTTTTATTGTTGGGTACTTAAATGGATAGAATTATGTTATAGAATGTTGAAAGTATTAATAAGTTTTATAGATTCTTATTAATAGATTTTATTTAATATAATTTCATAATTTTGATTTAAAAAATAAAAAAGAAAGTAATTTTTTAATAATATAATTTAAGTAAAAATTACAAAAATTGATTAAAACAAAATTGCAAAAAATTAATTTGATTCAGTCTAAATTTAATATTAAATTCAAACCAAACTTAATCCAGTTACATATAATTATATATGTTTGACTCAGCTGACTTATGTAAAAATCAAATCAAAATGTACTAAGAACACCCTTAAATTGTGCTGCTGCTTATCCAAAATGCACCACTAAAAAATGTTTGGATTCCATGAATATGCAGAGTGGGCCAAACCCCTACACATTATCATTTATAATTTTTATATACAAAAATCGTGGAAAATATTTTATAATAATGAAAAAAATACGTGTAGTTAGTGATATACTAAAGTTTAATAAAAAAAAGTAAGGTTATTATTTATGTAATACTATAATTTTATTTTTTGAGTGATGTTAAGGAATGTAAAATTTGTTATTCCAATTTTATTGCTCATCAGTTTTCGTCAGAACAATAATTAATATTGGGCTTTTATTTACGCCTAGTTTTGTCCTTAGACGAATACCAACAAATTGTTATCCAATCCTAAGCATAAAATATAAGAGGATATAATCAGATAGGATATCCCAAACTCAATTTGAATATTTACAAGTTAATTAGTTTCATTTATAAAATCTTGATTCGCACGTCTCTCTATTTAGCCTAGGAAATAAATAAACATAGTAGGTGCTAGGAAGGACACGCGCTTAGGATAGCGAGTGGGACTAAGAGTTGTGGAAATTATACGCTGCAAAAATGATAAGAACCAGAGGTCTGACAAGAAAAGGAATGCCATCATGCTGATACCCACACGCTCGCTTCGCAGTTCCCGCTCCCCACAGAGAGAAAAAAAAAAGCAACCCCACTCGCGCGTGTCACCCCACGCGCTCCTTTATCCTTCCCAGGTGGTCCCAACCGCATCAAACGCTTCTCAATCCCTCGTCGGTTGTCTACTACGCCGCCCAATATTCCAACGCAATAAAATTAAGCCACACTTAGCACCAACATAACGCAACCATTTTTTCAAACCCCATAATCATGAAAAAATCGGAGAAAAAAATCCCCAACATAAAACCACGCGAATAACAAAGCAGTACGTACGAAAACAAAATTGATAGTGGCATTTGATAAGGAAAAATAAATAAATGTACTGTATATACAAAATATCATAACGGTTTTTTTCTCTTCCTTGATTTACCTAATGTTAGATAGACTCACATGGACAGATAGATACGACTCCCTCTAGGATAAACGTACAACGCTAATAGTAAAACCTAAGCATATATGCTGAGGGAAAGTTAAAATAAAAAAGTGGATAAATTAGATACTACTAGGGAATGTAAAACGACGCCGTAAGAAACCTAGTCAGGGCTTCCATTCGTTCAGAGCCACAAGGGTGGAGGTTCGTTCAAGTCGATGGGGATGCCGCGCCTAACGAGCCCCAAAAACGACGCCGTTGGAGAACTCTCCATCACCTGAACTCCGCCGCCAACGGGCATAGCTCCGCCGTGGGTATTTCGGTGAGCGACAGCGGGTGGGAAAGGTTGTTGGGGCGGGTCTATATCTCTGAGAACGGCGGTGTGGAGGAAGTCGCTGAGGACGAGGCTGCGGGGGGGGACGTGGTCGGGCCAGCGGTGATCGGAGGAAGGGACGTTGAGGTCGAGGCAGAGGGGCGGCGCCGGAGGGAAGTTGGTCTTGGCCTTGGCGCCACGGAGGGAGCGGGCGGCGCCGTCGTAGGCGAGGGCGGCCTCCTCGGGAGTATCGAATGTGCCCAGCCAGACACGTGTCTTCTTCCACGGGTCTCTTATTTCTGCGGCGTAGCGTCCCCATGGTCGCTTCCTAACCCCTCTGTAATGTCCCTCACGAGAAGCAGAAGCTGAAGAAGACGACGCCATAATAATGAAACCAAAGTACGCTAACGAAGCCCAACAAACACAACACAACACAACGTTAATGAAAGGAGAACAACAACAACAACAAATGACTAGTATGTGTGTTGTTGTTGTGTATATAAAAGTGGAGGGACCCACATAACCTCCCGTGATTGTCGGCTGGCCGGCACCACCACACTACACTCTTTTCTCTCTTTCTCTTTGCTTTGCCTTTTGGGTTTGTTTATATATACACGCACACACTTGGGAATGTGGATAAAATGGGTGCTTTAGATGAGAGCCGTTGATCTTGATCAGGGGATAGGGTGAAGGATCGGACGGTGGATTGTTGATGTTGGGGAGCCGCCGCTTGATGAGACGTGTGAGAAGGGGGGGAGTGACGGGTGTGACGTAAGCCCTACTTGTTCTGTACGGCGTATGCTGAGCGGCGCCTGACATTATTTTTAATTAATTGGGATTGAGATTATTATGAATAGTGGAGGGAGTTTGTAAGAACTGCTTTTTATTTTAGGCAAATACCAACCAACCGGTGTTGTGTTTTTAAGATATTGTTTAAGAAATAAGAAGAAAAAAAAATATTATCCATGATTTTATTTTTTTAGTTTTTTTATGATTTGAAATTAAATACTTATTTTTTTGACTTCCTTAACCGGGGGTTAGTCAAAATCTTTATTTGATGGGAATTTGGGCTTACGTAATGAAAGTGAAAGGGTGGGTGGGGTTGGGGTTGGGGTTGGTGCAGTGACAGAGACTCCCACGTGGAAGAGTGTCTGAGTTACAGGGAACAGGTGAAGTTGGGCCACACCACACCACTCTATATTATGGGCCTACTTGGCGTGTTTGACTCTGTTATGTTGGGCTCAGTCCTTTTTCTCACTTTTATTATTACTTTACTGTATTACTATTCTTTCATTCGATTCTCTGTCTGAATTTACAAATATTTTATTTTTCTAAATAAATTTGAAAAGTGGGAGTGGTGAAAGACACTAAGACAGGGATGCGGGGTTCAGCTCACTGCACCAACCAGACGGGCACAGTTTATATGCCTACATATACGGATGTAATAATTTCACGTGAATCCTATTTTACCCTTTTCTCCTCCTTTGTTTCATCATACATTTTTGTTAATTTATCACCTTTGTTTCTATAAAAATAAAAATTACGGTGGATTCTAAAGCTGAAGTCCAAAACTCCCTCCCTCACCCGTTTGTCACTAAAATGACTGATTATAGGAGATTTTAATCTGGAAGAAAAAAAAATTTAAAATGGTTAATTTTTTTTAAAAGACAACAATTATTAAAAGTTTTCATTTTTTTTGAATCTCCTAATAAGAAGAATAATCTTAATCCACTCCACCAATACCATGACCTCCTCTTCTTCGCTGCCGGCCATGTCCTACGCCACCGCTGTCCCTTCCTTGGCCTTACTCGGATTGGAACTCCAGATAGAATCCTCTTCTCTTCTCTTCTCTGATAATCATGAAATTTATTCATTTATTTTGCTGATTGATGTCATGGATTTTTCTGGATTTGTTATTCTTTCTTTTAATCTTAGTTGTTCTCAACTGCATAAATTGGTTTGAGGGATTTGAAATGAATTGGTTACTTTTTTGTGATAGATCTGTTGTAAGTTTTTCTTCTTGAATGGGGTTTTGTTGTTTGAGATTTTTTTGTTTGTTCTGTTGATATGGGTTTTATTCATTTGCTTCATTGGTGTCAAAGAATGAATTTAGATTTGATATATGGAATGTAATTCAAGAAATTAGCTGGAGAAAGTGGTGGTAGGGACGAGTTGAAGCTTTCTTCCAATTTGTAGTAACGTGAGTTAAAGCTATTTTGACTTGAAATTGAAGAAAACAATAGAAGAAAGTGATGGTTTGGGATGAAATTTGATTTGGATTCAGATTTGGGTCTTGCGAGATTTTGCAGCAAAAGAGTGGTGAATCTGGTAATGGTAGGCGTTGGTTAAAGAATAAGGAAATAAAAAATTTGAATGAAATTAAAAAAAAAAAAAAAAAAAAAACATAGCAACATAACTTCTCTCAAATTTGAATAGAGCTGGAAGTTCAATTCGTTCTCGGAAGGGAGTGACGAGAGAATTGCAGGTGGTGGTGGAGTGGTAGGGAAGTTCGCAAAATAAATAAATAAATAAATAAATAAAATTGTTAAAAAAAAGACCAAATCAATTTTCTTTCTTAAATCAATCCTTAATATTTTATAAATATTTACACTATGTTTGGAATCCATGGAAAGAAGAAAAATAATTAAAATTTTAATTGAAAGAAAAGTAAAAGAAAAAAATAATTTAAATTTTTATTTATAAGTTTTTTTTAATCCAAACAAAAACAATTATTATCATTATTAATATTTTTTCTATTTTCTTTCTTTCGAACATACCATTAACGGTAAAAATTAGTAATTGATGCTGAGAATAGAAGTTTAGGATTTCACCTTATAATCCACCAAAATTAGTAGCATTTATGGTTGGATTTTAGACTTTGATATTTACTAGCCTAGTAACTTCTATGTAAAAAATAAAGTTATATGTTTATTTTATATATAAAAAAGAACACTTGATGATTCATAAAAAAAAAAAAAAAAAAGAACAAACTAAAGTGCCGTATCATGTTATCAGCTCACATTTTTGGTATATCTTTGGATGATTCCCCTCCTGTTCGAGGATAAGTGATTTTACATAAAAAAAATTCTTCTCAAAATTTGCCTTTTGGTTTCACTTTGTATTATATTCTATGACTGTATGACTGTGATGATGATGGTATGATAGGACGCCAACTATTTTTATTTGTTCCTTTTTGTGTACTCCGTGGGATGTTTTCATCACTGTTCAGTCTGTTGTCTATCAAACAACTTAACTGCGTATGCACATATACTATAAATACTCAAGCCATTCATTATCTGAAACAATTACCGATCGTTGTAACTTCTTTTATATCATAATTATTACTAGAAAAGTATTTATTAGACGTTGTCTAAGAGAAAAAATAAACAAATGATTAATTTAACTGATGATATATTATGAAAGGAAGAAAGATAAAGAAAAAAAATTATTAATTAAATATTTGAAATTTTTATTATCAAAATATAATCATTCTAATTATCATTACTGTTATGATATACTCCATTTTCGTTTGGATAATTTTTTTTAAATAAATACTTATAAATAAATGAAAAATATTCTGAACACTTATTTTCATTTTTACACAATATTTATAAATAAATTTGCTTATTTTATATGCTTTACCTATGTTACAAAGTGAAATAACCTTGTCATTTTTTTAAAATTACTCGTATATTTGTATATAATACACTCAAAGTAAAAAACAATCGTGTATATATATATATATATATATATATAATTTTTCAAATCATATTTTCTCCAAAAGATCAAAGACAATGTTGTCCTTAAACCATTCAAGGTTTCTGGAACTAAATTCTTCCCATAATAATGTTGGAAAATATTTTCTTATAATTTAAAGTTATTTTTTTATCAATTATGTTTTTTAAAGATAAAATGCCTTTAGAATTAGTTTCCCTAAAAAACTAAAGCATCCCACTACTCCTATTCTTATATTTTAGGAAGCTATCTTTTACTTGGTCAATTTCCTTTGTGAACGTTACAAGTTTTTAATGTTAAGGAGTTTGCTGTTCGGTTTTTATTTTGTTGTTACACGTTGGTGGCTGGTTGCCTCTATATATGTAGCTTCTTGCTAAAAAAATAAACACGTGAAAATACAACACACAAATCAGTAAAATGTACATATCTCTTGGCTGCATAGGATTGGTCTAACGGATTGAGTATCTTGAAAGAGGAATGCATTATAATTTACTACTAGTGTATTTGAGACATTTTCTCTCTAAGGATAATACATAATATGCTTTAACCTAGATTTTTTTTCTAAACTCTTATTTGTTATTATATTTATTTTTTGTATTAAATATTATTATAAAAAGTATTTATGTATTAATTATATATGAAATAATTCCACTGCTACATTTGCTATATTTGTAATTTTGGTTTCCTAATTATTTTTCTAACAAATAATCTATATTTGAGTGAAACAAATTTAAGCAGGGACACATTTGCGTTTTATTAGGTACTGTTACTGTGAGTTGTTATTCTTACCTATATAACCTACTTCAAATTAGAAAACAATTTTCAGTTGACGCAAATTTGGAAATTTGGTTGGTTTTTCTCTTTCCTTATAAACGCGTAAACAACCATACAGGATATAAATGAAAACTGTGGCACGTATATGAAAATTAACATTGTTTATCCTACTTCATAGAACATTATGATTTCTATTTGCATTTCAACTTCTAAAATGTAACAAATCCTCTCCTAACAAACAGAAAAAAGAAAAAACCTGTATAAAAGTTAAAACAGAGTGGGAAATGAAAACGTAAACATTTGATGTACAAATTTCTGATTTACAAATTAAGAGGGTTCCCCCCAGCTTGTAAGAAGTGATTCAAGGGGCTCAAAAAAATTGTTGTCAATATTTGGGGAAGCACGCTATGGGGAACGGCCATCAGAAGATCAGATTACCCTGCCTGCCATTAAGTATTCTTCAATCAAAAGTTACCAGAACAATGGGGTATATTATCGTGAAAGCAAGATAGGTCCATTCTCCGCAGCAGTTTGAGAATTGCCATAATTATTACTGTTATGCCTTGTCATCTGGATGTCACGTGAAAATTGAGTCCTTGCTTTCGCATATGGAGCTGCCCTTGCTACAAATGAAAATCAATAGAATAAATTTTTCATTCAAGATAATCTTAATTTCTCAATGCTTAGCAAAGTTAACTGTGGGCCATTCACCATGAAGTGACAGATTCCCTCAAATTCAAATTTCTTTTATCCTAGGAAACTACTGTGAAACATAATGTATCTGTTGGAAAACATGAAGGCAACATAGAGAGAGCAAGGGAAAAACTCGGAATGCAAGTATGCAAGGTGGACCAAAAATAACACTACATTACTAACGGTTTTACCAAGGACAATGGTTAAAAATCAAAAGTGATTTATTTTTAATTAAGTGTGACATATTACTAATATTTTTTTAACATGTTTTCTAGAAGAAGAAAAAATATTTATTATTTTTTTTATCCATTGCCTTTAGGGCGGCAAAGATCACCAAAACACATTAGTATATTAATAATTCTCCTCACTCATAAAAAAAAATATTACTAATTTTCCTAATGGTTCCACATAAATGTGTGTATTTCAAATTCTCAAAATAATTCCTACTCAATGCGAGTTTATGTTTAGAAGACTCCAAAACATAAAAAAAATGCTGGCCTTGTGCCCGTTTATATTAATGTTTTTAATATAACGCTGGCCTTGTACCAGCTTAATATTAATGTTTTTAAGTACAAGTGCAATACAACTAGTATAAACTCGACCCAATGACATTTTACTAAGATAACTATAACCCACAAATTAACATTCTTACCTGTAATTTGCTGAACACGGAGGATATTCTGCCGCCTTTTCCACCAGCAAACTGAACCGGTAATAAGAAGTAGAAGAGTAAAAGAAGCACCTAACCCAATACCAACTTTAGCACCAGCAGAAAGGTGAGGTCCACAAGTAGGTAATCCAGGTATGCCACATAGGCCTGCATTATCAGTGAAACTGCAGCCATCCACAAGTGTAGATTTAGCAACCATAATCACAGAAAGTGGAGGAATGGCAATAGATAGATATGCTTCTCCTCTCGTTGCATATAAATATTCTAAGTTTATTCTAGAGTTTAACATTTGACAACATACTTAAAGCTAGCCCCATGCAGAAGTCTTCCTCCTAGAGTTGTTGGGACCCTTCCAGACAGGAAGTTGCCATTAAGGTTCCTGCATGAAGATTTTTTAATATGGACTTCTCATTTATTTATTTGTCTTAGGGTCAAGTTAAACACTAAGAAATCTTACAGTCTTTGTAATGATGTCAATTGTCCAAGGCTTTCAGGAATTGTTCCATTGAAAAAGTTGTAGGACAGGTCACTGCACGTGTACATGGCATTCAGAAATCATATCACCATGATAGCCAAAGCAAAGGATTCAAAGTTTCCCATAATTTAACAGTGAAGCTAAATAGCTAATCTCAAAGAGGTTTAAATCAAAGCATGAAGAAGCTGAGTCACAAACAAATTACATAAGAGGAACAGTCTCCCTTTCACTTTCTGTTTGTTCTTTATTTTAGATATTTTAGCTTCATACATAGTTTTGGAGCAACACATGTGATTCAGTCTATCTAAGTCCCACTAGTAAGTCGGAATTATGAAGATTAGGTAGGGACTGCAAATGTATGTCATAAAAAAGTACATATACAAATTCATATTGCCGGCCAAGTATATCATGTCCACTAATTCCTCTAAGGCTTAATTCACACTGAAAAATTGAAAACAGGATGGGAGCTGACATCAATTCCTAATACACCTGTGCTGAAGATGAGAATAACATATTGGCATTGTACCATATATTGTATGACCTAAGAAATAAAGACAAATAAATCAATCTGCCAAAAGAAATAAGAAGAACAAGAAATCACTTACAGCACTTGCAAGCTAGTTATTGTTCCAAGTGGGGATGGAATAGGCCCTTGAATGCTGTTTCCACTCAAGTTTCTGCGATGCACAAGTAACATAAGTAATATGAAAAAGAACATGCTCCATATTTCTATATCTTAGGGAATAGTGAAATTAAAAATAAAAAAAAAAAAAGGTCAGACAAATTATCCAATATCCCTATATCAGTACTTGTCATGTAACTTGATATTTGATAAGCAGGGCTTTATTTTGTTATCAATATATTGAGCATAATTCATACATATATGCAATCACAAATAATAATGTTTTCATGAAAGGAAACCATTTCAAACTCACAGGATTTGCAGATTATGCAGTCTGGAAATGTCATTTGGCAAAAATCCTTTCACACCTTGATTGTCAAGACCACTGTTCATCAACAGATACAGCACCAAGTTATTAAAGATATTGAGATTAAATATTCAATACAGCTTTCAAAGCAAAATACAATGGTTTTGTACCCTAGTGTTACCATTCTCTTAGCTAAATGTAGAGTGGAGTTGTAAGTTTATTTTGACCAATGACTACAATCAGGGCCCAAAGAAATTTTAATAAAGAAGTTATCATTGTGCACAAAGACATACAATGTCTTTTATACATACACACACACACACACACACATATATATATATATCAGTGTATGAATGTAAGTTATCATTGTGCACAAAGCCATACATCACACAGTCTTTTAATTTTATTATACTTTTTTGATGGGATTCATACTTCGAAGCTCTAATGCTGAAGAAAAAAGTTTTTATTCTTGGTTTTGGTACTAAAATAAAGAAAAGGATGACGAGAAATAAAAAAAGTAAAAGAATTAACAGTAGGAAGATGGAATTACATGCTACCACAACCAAATATACAATAAAAGCCAAACAATAAGGATTATAATAAATTACAGTCCATCAATGACCCATTTGCTGCTACTTTTGTCTAATCTGCAATCTGCTCCAGTCCATGGATGTTGTTGGGGAACGCATGGATCACCATTCCACCCAAACCTGGGAGGAAGCCCCAAAGCCTTCTTCAATTTTTGTAAAGCCATAACTAGAGTAAAAGAACAATGATCAACAAGCAAAATTTTATTTGCATTTGGATTAACAGAAATCACATTTGCTACCATTAATAGTACATAAAACAGAGAACAACTAAATGTAATCATATCATAAAGCAACAAATCAACACTAGGCTTGAATGTCATCCCTAAGAGGAAGAGGAAGCAAGAACAACAACCGAAATCAGTTAAGGAAAAATGTGCCAAGACAAAGTAACCTAAGGAGTATGGTAATGCATCTAAAAGTAGCAAGTGCCAGCACATAAATTGGTCCAAAGTCTAAACAAGTTCCATGTTGTATTCACAATGACAGACCCAAAAATAGTGAGTATCATGAAAAGTGTTAATTACTATGAGGAAAAAAGGCAAGAAAATGTATAATTCTATCACTGATAAATTCCTAGGAATGTAAATATTATGTTATATGAAATTGCTTGCCTTAAACCTGAAAAAAAATCCAGATTGCATGTGGTTAATATGAAATTCAAATCTCCTCCATAGTCAACCCGCATTTTATTTAATTACATAATAAGTATTACACATCAGTATGAAAATTCATGTTGAAAACATAGGGTGCTGTATGTACCTTCATCTGATAATGTTTTTGACTCGGCCATTATAACCTCCAATATCTCAATGGCATTGATTATGGCAAAACTACCATTTTTGGGGCTCAAAGCTATAGTCAAAGCTCTCCCATTAACGGTAACAGTTTTATTAAGCACAAGGGCAGTATAACGATCCCCACTCAATTTCACAATGTCAACATCTTTAAAAGCAACATCACCATTTATCATAATGTCAAAGACCCTTTGACCTTCAGCAGTCACTGAATTATCAATCTCAGCAAAATGTAACCAAACAGAATAGTTTTTGTTGGGATCCACATCCAATGTATATGTTAAATCAGGCTGGCTACTAGTACTAACAAGTGCCGATCGATAAAGAGTTTCGGGATAAAAGTTTGGTGGACGTGAAGCCTGTTTGATTCTAGTTTCAACAGATCTACGTCGATCAGAATCATCACCAAAAGTTTTAATATGTTGCCAAAATCTGTCACCTCCCCGGGGATCTGCACCATAATCCACACCATATTTTGACTGCCCAAATCCACAACTCAGTCTTTTGACTGTTCTAAGTATTATCCCTTGACTCCACTGTGGTCCAAAATAATAAGCTTTATCATTGATTTGAAGAATCTCGATTGAAAGAATTGCTGGATCTCCGTGACCTGTGCCATGGAAACAGATTGAGACTGAACCATCCATAAGAAATACTTGGGCCTGAGTAAATGCTTGATCATCCTGAGTGGTCCAACCTGATTTCAAAGAATATATTTGAGTTCCTTGAATTGAGATGTCAAATAGAGGTTCATCAGTAGCTCTAGCCTGTGCAACAAGTCCAAAAAATATCCTGATTGAGTAGTGCCCCTTTGGCACTTTATAAATGTTGTAGCAATTTGAAGGACCTTCAGACAAGGGGAAATAGCGAAGAGTCTTGAGAGGAGGGGCAATGTAACTTGTTGTAGATGCATTAGTGGGAATGCCTCCTGTATATCCAAAGTCTTTATACCAGAGGGTAGTGGTTGGTTCTGTTTGAACATTATGACGAGCCCCGCAGCTTATGCGCATGCCAAATGGCCCTGCAATGAATACGAGGCCTCAGAAATTTAAATCAACTCAAAGGGGATAAAATATTAAAATTAAGAAAATACTAATCCTTTGGATTGTGCAAGCAATCATGCTGGGTTCGTTGACACCAAAATTCACCAACAGCAAGTGCAATGTAGCTAGCAACTACTTTTCACTGTAAGTCACTTTGTAGATTGTCGATAGATTACATGCACACACACGAGTGTGTGCAAACACGCAAAAGCATAATTTGATCATATCCTTGAGATGTTGCTCAATTAAATAATACAGTTTGAGCCACGTGTAAACCCGATAAAGCAGTTTCATGAATCATGATAAATTCTAAACGGGCACAGGGCCAACACAGGGAATTTCAATACGGCAAGGGTTCTTAATGAGAATGGTGCATAATAAAAAGGGGGTTAAACTTAGCTAGTTCTAGAGTTTGGGCAAGCTCTGTACTTATGTTTTTAAGATCAAAGTACTCTACTGAGGAGAAATGTCTGCCATGAACCATTCAAACTTAAATTAAATAACCCTACACACTATGAGCAGAATAGTAAGTTGCTGAAATTAATTCGATGATGTCATTGATTTTTCCAAAAAAAAATAATAATAATAATTCAGTGAGGCCTTCTGGCTCTATCTAATGTGAGATAAACCCAAAAACAATTTAAATGAAAAATAAATAAGTGGAAAACTGCTTTATTTGGGCTTTCTCTAATCCATGAGCAATTTCTGATGCTCCGGATGAAATCAAATGCACCCCTACATTACTCAGATTCAACTTCGAGCATCAATTCCACGATACACACACGCATTTTCACCTCTATAGCTTAATTGAAAGCACAACAAAACAAAATTCAAACAAATCCAAACCAAAATCCTTATGCAAAATAGAGAAGCTCACCTCGTTGGGCTGCACGCGCAATAAAGGCAAAGCAGAGGAAGAGCATCCACAGCAGAAGGAATCGAAACGTTGCTATGTTCGGCATCTTCTTCTTCTTCTTCTTCTTCTTCTTCTCTCTCTCACATCACAACTTGTTTTCTAGAGAGAGAGAGAGAGCGCTCGAACGTGTTTGCACTTCGCAGCAACACTACACAACAGACACAGTTGGAAATGGAAAATTCACAAATTCACATTCACTCGCTAGTACGTTTTGGTTGACTCGTGATGGATGAATGAAAGGAACAGGTGTTTCGGTGGTGCTGAGCCTTATAACGATTAATGCAGGCGCGAACCGTCTCAACGGTCTTAATGCTCATTTAATGGTTAGAGATTAATTTAGAGGTGATGTTGTCGTGTTGTGTTATTAGGGTAGGTCTGCACTCTGCGTCGTCGCTGTTTGTGGGTCCCGCTTATTGACGGCTAGATTTGAGTTTCGGGGGGAGTGGGTGTATCGTGGTCCTTTGTTAATTTTTCTACTTGCATGTGAGCCCCACTTATTAGTAGTTATTTCTCTATCAGTAAAATAAATATAAAAAAATAGCATTCATATTTTATTGCATTTATAGTTGGAGCCTTGGAGGTGGATTGTGCTTTTTTGTTGCTTTAAAACGACAACAGCAACGTGAGTGAGTGAGGAAAGGGAAAGAGGTTCATTAAGGCAGTGTTTGGTTAACTTATACAGTGGAGTGTATTTCAAATAAAAAATTTAAAAATTGATATGGGTTTAATATCTTTATAATTTATTTAATTCAAATATTTTATATTTTTTAATTTATTTTTACATTTTTTCATTCCTTTAAATCAAACTGATCCTAAAAATTCGTTTCATTTAAAAGAATAAAAGAAATATAAAAATAAATTTAAATAAAAAGAGATAAAACATTTAAATTAAAATAAATATTTATAAGGCTCACTAATTTTTTAAGCTTTCATACCATCAAATACAATCAAGTATAAATAAACTAAACATTACATGTATGTTTGGATAAAAGGGTGTACACATACATTTGAGTAGAAGTATTATCATCTTTACTTTTACTTTCAATTTTTTATCCATTGAATTTTCCTAAAATTGAGTATTCAGCATTTTCAATTTAAATCCAAACACACACTACCTCCGCTACTTAGAATAAATAATGTAAGTCCACGGAGAAATTGGTAGCATATCAAATAAATAATTAAGCTGTGCTGGTTAACTACTTAACTGAATTACATTATTGTTCTTGAGAATTGAGAAGCATGAAAGAATAATTGTTTTTTTTTTTATCGGACGGTGGAGAAGGTTTCTTGGTTTGGATGTTTGACACTGGAAAAGGATTGAATGAGGCGCAATCATCGGAAGGCGTCGCCCCCGCGGACGCAGCGCATGGGTTGAAGGGTCAAAATTTAGAGGAATTTCATGCCCTACATCTTGACTTAATCTTGCTGTCACTTTTCTCCACTGGGTCTTAATTTTTTCATTTTGTAATCAATCAAAATCTATATTACTATAAATAATATTATGAAAATTAAAGTCTAACATGTTTTCTGCAAAGAATGTATATTGATTAAATGTTATCATATAGATTAATTTTAACAAAAGATATGCATGCATGAAATGATGTAGATAATATTGCATTGAAAAAAAATTTAGACAATAATAAATTATATTAATGGAGACCATGATTATAAACTAGGTTGCCAAAGGATTGTGGGAAGTCTACACAATAATATAAAGGAGGTTCTTTTCAAGTTTGGGCATGTCATAACATAGTGCACAAACCTTGCTCATGTATTAACTAGGACATCTAACTCTTATCCTGGTCCTGCTCCTTCTATCATGTGTCATATTATATTACTTAACAGATTCATAAGAAAATGAAATAAGTTTGTTGTTATAAAAAAAAAATATACCGATTTAAGTTTCTGCAAAAAAAATGATAATAAGTATAAGAAATATATTTTTTTTAAGAAAGATATATGAAAGTTGTTAATATTTATAGTACATGTTCATTTTAAAAAAATGGGGAAAAAAGATAGACAACTAACATGTCCCATTTATAACATAAAACATTGAATATCATTCATGCACCACCCCCACTTAAAATCACAATAGTAGTTAAATGCACAACTCAAGTTAAGCTACCCATAACATGGTCTTACTCAAATAAATCAGTTTATCTTCGGGATAATTTAAATCTAATCATTGATGTGCAAATTGTTTTCTTATGTTGCAGAAAATCAACTAATTTTAACTAAAAAAAGTAGTGAGACACATTTGAATATTTTTTATAACTCGGTTCATTTTTGTCTCTTTCTAATTGTACTAAACGATATGAAACTATCAATATATAGAAAATTAATATTTGTTACGAATTTCACCGTTGTCATAAAGTTATTCTTCCTCCCAAAATTGCGAGTCGATAGTATCAGAAGCCATTATTTGGTTGCGGTCCCTCTAATAAGTTGAGAATCAAGTATCGTAACCCTTTATCCAATCAAAAGTCAATGTCTTTGTTGGGATCACAATGTCAATAGGGTCTCTCTCTCTCTCTCTCTCTCTCTCTCTCTATCACATAGTTTCTTGTTTTTTCTCTGTTGACATAAAAGACATACAATGTCTGTAACGAGTTCACTCTTTCAAAAAGTTTCCTCGTTAAGAAAAACGAGCTCATGTGACTTTTAAATTATTTTGCTATTGAGCTTTTAAATGAAATAAAAGGAAATTACAAATGAGTACAAAATTTCTCACAATTGATGGAACACAAAGATCATAGGAAAAGGATTCCAAGGAAAACATAAGAGAAAAGAAGAGAAAGAGATCAATTTTTAGTCTTTGAAACACTTATTTTAGAAACTAACTTTCAAATTTTCATAGGTTTTAAATAAGAAAGTGATTAGTGAAAATAACGAAACTGTTAAGAAAAAACATTTTTAAAATAAAAAAGAAAAGAAACTAAACACGTCATTAGAGTGTGTTTATATTTTTTTATTACAAACCCATTGAATGCCAATCCTCTGTGCTAGGAGAATTTTTTTATTAATGGTACATCAAACAAGTCACATTAATAATTTTTTTAATTATATGATATTTAATTTTTTTCATTTTTACTTAATGAGACTTTACATCAAATTTATACTTCAACATAGTGTATTGAACGTGATGTGTATGATATGCAAACACACTCTAATTTTACTAATTAAAACTAAATAAAAGAAACAAAATTAGTCATACGATAAGTTTATCATGGAATGGTTATTCTTGTAATATTTCCGGTGTAAGGCCCAAAACTTGTCGAGGGAGGTACATTCTCTGCATTCAAACTCATTCATATATCCAAACTCTTATTCAAATTCAAATTCATATTCATATTCATTCATATATCCATAGATAAAAAAATTGGGTTTGGACTGGACAAAGAAATGAACTAGGGTTATCTGAGCGACACGTCGGAGAGAAGACGTGGTGAGTGGGGTCCACCTCTGGAAGCAGGATTCTTACGGACACGTCAGCGCGTAGCATTCCTGATTCATTATTGTGTTGTGTTGCTATATATCATCATCATCATGAGTTCGGGTTTGGTTTCTTTGTTGTGTGTCTCCGCCCCTGGCCCCTGCTTGATTTCCAATTCGATTTAGGGATTCCCTACTCAGAGATTAACCTCACTCTCTCTTTCTCTGCGCTCCCACATCTAATTCAATCCAATGTCTATCCCCGATTCTCCCGTCGCCGAAGATGTCGAAATCGATCCATCGCTTGACGACGAAGAAGAAGAAGAAATAGAGGAGGAGGAGGAGGAGGAGGAGGAGGTCGAGGAAGAAGAAGAAGTGGAGGAGGAAGAGGTTGAGGAAGAAGTAGAAGAGATAGAGGTGGAGGAAGAAGAAGAGGAGGGGTAACAAGTAGAAGAAATGGAGGAGGAAGAAGAAGAAGAAGTCGAAGAGGAGGAGGAGGAGGAGGAGGAAGAAGAAGTTGAGGAGGAGGAGGAGGAGGAGGAAGAAGAAGAAGAAGAAGAAGAGGAACAACAGCAAAAGCAGCAAGAAGCAGTGGAGGAGAAGAAGGAAGAGCAACAACAGCAACAACAAGCAGAAGCAGCAGTGGAGGAACAACAAGAAGAACCAATGGAGGAGAAGGAGGAGGACAACCCGCCGGTACCAGGTTCTCCACTCGATGCCGATAAGGATCGCAAAGGTTTTTCTTCTCATAAATTAATCGTGATTTTCATTCCTAATTTTGTCCACTACATGCATGTTTTTGTTTTCCTTTTCAATGCCGTTTTTCTCGTTGCTCTCTCTGGTGCTGCCTCACATGTCGATTGTCATTGAGTTTATGTGGTTTTTGACTTTTGTGTATTAACATATCCAATGCCATGTTGATGTTTTTCTTTTTACTTTGTCATTTCCTTCATATTGAACTATTTGTTTGGGGATGGGGACTGGGGAGAGAAGGAAATGGTGGGGACTAGGGAGGAAGGATATGCTACCAAAGGTAAAACCTAGTAGTGATTGTGGGGTTTGATCTTTACTAGGGTACTCTAGAGAGTAGAAACAACTCTGCTATTATTCTATTCCAGTGGGAGTTTAACTAACATTGTTGCTGCACATTGCAACCGACCCTAAAAATACTATAACAGGATAGCAAATGGCAGGATAGCAGCCGACCCTAAAAATGCTTTAGCAGGATAGCAGCACATTGCAGCTGACCCGAAAACCTCTATAACAGGATAGCACGTAGCAGGATGACCGCTATTTTGAAATTTTACACAGACTATAGACATATAAATCCTTAAAAATAGAAAGAATTACCAAAAAATTCAAAACATAGGAAAGAATGGAGGGCGGGTGTCATAGGAAATATTGCCTAAGGTGGGTGGGTGTTGGTTGGACATAATAGAGAGAAGGGTGAAAGGGTGTTGGTCACACAGTTTGGGTGTCACCATAGAGAGAATTGTGGTCAACTCTTAGTGGTCAATCACAAATAGAGGAGTGGCTGACCCATTTTAGTGGGATAGCGGGATGACTGCTATTTTGGACCCTAATCCGTGTTTGTAAAACTGTTCAATCTCTGTTCAACATGATTCCATCAAATGTCTCCAATCACGTTTAGTTTTTTTGGAATGTGTGAAATGGATGCTGAAACGGCTAAACAAACACACACATATACTACACATGTATATGTGCTGAAAACAAAGAAAAAGTACCTATAATTAAAGAGAAGTCATTGTTGTTTAAACTTTTTTTCTGAAAACAAAGAAAAAGTACCTATATATTAAAAGTGCTGAAAAGGAGGAGGAAAATTTCAACTTTGCCCCAAAAGAACCTCTCAAAATGATGCTGTTTCAATGGTCAAAATTGGGTTTTTCGAAATGCCTCACTCGTACCATGAAAGGCTGCTGTCCACAATGACTGCTATTAGTAAAAACACTGCTATTCAAACTTTGTGGTGGCCATATCTGTTCCACATCACTATGCTGTTGTTGAACTTTACCAATTGTGAATGCATGACAAAATGGAAACTCTCGGTATAAGAATATAGTGGAAGAGTTGTGTTTTACCTTTCAGGGAAGCAATTTGGTATGGATATATTTGTATGCAAATTAACTGTTAAAAATAGGAGAGAACAAAGGTATAATGAACTGAAACCTGTGTGTTAGAGTACACAACGGATGCATGTTTATTAATTACACATAAATAGAGGATATTGTGTTTCCTCCAAATACAAAGATAATGTGCCTATAAACCGCCAGTATTAATAGAATCAAAATATTAATTCTGATTTTCAACACTCCCCCTCAGGCTGAAGCTTACTAAGCTTTAGCTTGTTACAAGAAAATAATTTATTTCCAACAAATAAATAAAAACATAAAAATTGAGTTCCACAAAAAAACAATAGTTTGAAAGACAAGCAATGATGTTGCTGAAGTCGGAGAAAGTTGCTAGAAAAAAATATCTTTGCCAGATAGCTGAAATGATCATCATTAGAGAAAATTCATGCCAAGCATAGCAGGGTCTGTTCTTCTTGAAATCACATTCAGAAGCTTAAAACTAATAATGTTGGAGACCCAAATTATTGAAATTGAAGGCGAGACCAATGCATTTGGGACAAAGTTGTCGGGACTAGTGCACCTGGGACATAGATGCATCTAGGACAAAGACTAGGGCCAATGCATGGGGGACATAAACAAGGGCCAGGGCATTTCTGACAAAGCAAGGCTAGTGGAAGCCATTGTCGAGAGAGACAATAACCAAAAATACAAAACACGTTAAAAATGTACTTCACAATGCCTAAAATCGCAAACCAAACAGTACCTAAACCGCCTGTTTACAAATGAAGTAATGGTAAACAGGCTCAAATCAGGATGAAACTTGGATGGTTGGATTGCGCTGGATGGGCGACCTAGGCACTGAAATTGCAGTCGGAAATAATCCTGGACGTGCCAGAAAAGACGTTGTTTGGTGCTTGTTTGGCTCAGGGTTGTCTGCAACTAAGGTGGGCTAAGGGGTGTCCGCAATTAAGGCAGTTTTTCCAACACAATCTTAGTAAAACCGAGATTTCGTGTGTACCTGTATTTTCTATAAACTTTTTCTTGGATGTGAAATATAATTAATATATGGTAATAATTAAAAATATAACGTGCATAATATATCAGTAAAGTAATGGACTAAAAAAAGTTAACTTAGATCTCTACATCAAGGTTGTTAAAATCGAGATATTACCTAGGATCGGGAGGGGGATGGAAGATCGTAACTCGAGGATCGTAACTCGGATTGTAAGATCCTACGTCAATACCTAAAATTCCTATATATAATCTATATGCATAAAAAACTCAATAAATAAAGAAACAAACCTAGATTCATATATAAATTCATAAGTCATAACATAATATAAATTCATAAGTACATAACACAACTCAATAAAAATTCATAAGTCATAACATAACATTTCATATAAAATTGAAATTGTTCCAAGTTCCAACTCTAGTCATTTAGGAGAGCATTCAACTCCTCTTGACAATTATCATCATCTTCATTGTCATTAATGACATTGACAATGACATTGGCATCTCCCACTCCATCTCCAATTCCAAGTCCAACAATTTCATCCTCATCAATAGGAGGAACATTCAAATAATCTACATGTGCACCACCATTTCCAACATTGTCTTCAACTTGAAAAATGTCTTCTTCCATGGCATTCAGATCATCATTTTCATCATTCTCCTCTACAATCCAATCATCATCAGAATTCTATGGTGTAGACTTTTGCCTTTCTAACTTCCCTCTTCTTATTCAATCTTGAATTGGCCATCACAAATACCACATAATTCATGGTCTTTTGCATTAAACGGTTCCTTTTTTTCGTGTGGACCTAAATAATTATAAAACAAATCAATTATCATATTATAAGTTCTTATTTAAATTAAATAAATACATTTTTGCTTAACAAATTTGAAAGGCTTACCATTTCAAACATACTCCAGTTGCGCTCGCATCCGGATGAACTACATGTTAAACTCAAAACTCTAATTGCAAACTTTTGCAATTCTGGATGTCCATCTCCATAGGAATCCCACCAATCTGCTGGAGTTTTTGTTTGAAGTGCACATTGAGCTATTGCATGACCAAAAAGCCCCATTTTTTTCTTGAAATCTTCCAATTGGTCATCAATTTTGCCTATTATAATAAATTTAGGGTTTTAAAAACCCGGTCATGTGGATCATTCGGGATCGCAGATCCCACGATCCCACGAGCAAAATCGCGAACCTACTCCGATGTTGCTCGCGCACGATCCCACCTCCAATCCCGATCACACGTTGCTGTCTGGATCGCGATTTTCATAACAATGCTCTACATGTAATCAAATTGGTCCCCACTTGTATAATTTTTTAAATAAGGTGAATAATGCATGTTAGAACAATAAATGTATGCAGTCCTTTGGTGAATCTTGAAGCAGAATGTTCACATCTTTGAGGATGTCTCTTTGTTACTAATTTACTTTATGATATGATTTTATTTGTTTTTGGCTTCTTTTTGGTGTTCTGTCCATGGCTGCTTCAAAAGAGTTACTCTTCTAAATGTACAAGCAGATTGGCTGGCCACGCTTTTTTCTTTAGTTGCTTCGTGTTTTCTTATTTTAGATTACATCTTGACCTACCTTAGCTTTACTTTCCTCTTTTCTTTCAGTGTCTAATCACCTCCAGATTCATTTCTCTAATTAATTTTTTTCTATACCCATACTTATTTTCACTAGTATCTTACATTAATAAATGTGTGTATTTAGGAACAAGTTAACTTGTTACATACTTTCATCTTTTAATAATCTATTGACATTACTTGTATCTCCACTGATCTAATAAATATACTAATGCAAAACTTTACATATCTTAAGAGTTCCTGTTGTATTTCATCTCTTTCCTTATTTTTTGGTGTCTGTTTAATCTCAAAATAGAATCCAACATAGGCTGCTTTGTCAGCCTAGCCATCTCCTACCCAGTTTCCAATCTAAAGTTTAGCCCTCCTTTGTAACAAAAAGGTGGCATCTTTTGTAAACAAATTTTATATAAGGTCAAATTATTTGTAATCATATATCAACAAGAGGATAGTTGGGCCACTTGTCAGGACCTTTTGTCTAATTGGTTTACTTTCTTTTTCTGTATGCAACTTTCATATTCTTGATTTAATTTTTATCTTCCATTGTAGATTCCAGCCAACATATGGAGTTTGAGGGGCAAGACAAAAACTTGGGACCAGTTTCTTCTGTGGCTGACAACCCTGAAGTAATGCCACCATCTAGTACGCATTGCATGGAAGAGAATGATGTCATGCTCAAAAAAAGTGGCATACCTACATTGAAAAAGGAAGAGCTTCCCCTGAAATATGAAATTTCAAGTCATCCAAAATCAAGAGAAAATCTGACTTCTGTTGAAGTTTGCAGAAGTCAAGGATTAGATGTTGAAGTTGAAAATGCTGGATCACTTCTGCCGAAGAAAACATTTGGAGGATACAGTGAGCCAGGTTGCAATAGCAAAGCTAATTTATGTGGTGACAATAATATTGATTCCAGGGCCAGGGCCACCAAATCATCTAGTGATACTGTACAAGATATGGTTATTGGCCTCCTACCGAGAGATTGCCTTGTTGAGGATTCTAATGGTGGTCAGAATTCTAGAAACAAAATCATGCAGTCGGAGATGGAGTCAAGGGATGATGTGAAACAAATGACATCAAGGTCTGTTCATTTTAGTTCATTATGTTCTTTTACATTGTAATATACATCAACATTTAATTTATACAACATGCTGTCTCTTCCAGAAGTAGTTTTCTGTCCTTTACCAATTTGTTTAAATTTGTTTGCACATAGTTTCTAACCATTAAGTTTTACTGATGAACTCTTTCTCATAGCAGGACTAGAAATCTGTGTCCCAGTGCTGAGATTAAAGATGGAAACAAACGCCCCAGAATTATATGTGATTTTTTTGCTAAAGGATGGTGTATCAGAGGTAGTTCTTGTAGCTTTCTTCATATAAAAGATACTGGGGACAATACTGACGAGGAGGCTGAAGCAGACTCAGTTTCTACTCATCTGAAGAGACAATTGAATGTGGAAGAAGGTATGTCATGTAACTTGTTTGTTCAAGCTGTTCAGGAATCTGCTCTGTAATCATATTTCTATTAAAGATACTGTCCTGTAACAGGTGTTAGGGAAAATGTTGAGAGATCCAGGATGGTTAGTACTCTAGTTCCATTTACTGCTTAACTTGAAAACATACCTTTGCAATGCATTCTTCTGAATTTCCTTTAAATATGAGCATGCAGAATGAGCAAGAAGCAACTCCTAGTTGGCATCCATCTCAAGAAGAACAGAAGTTTCCGCCGAGGGTCAACTTGTTTCCAGATAATAGATTTCCTTTTAGTGCATCAGACAATTATTTGAGCCCAAATCTTTCTTTGAATTCAACCCGTGCAGATGGAATGGCTACTCTTCGTAACCAACATATGTACAAAGGATATACTTCCACACTTTTGAGCCATTCACCGAATTCGAGCCTGATTACTCAATTTCCAGCTTCAAGTATGTCACTCTCCCACTGGATTCTAGCCCAATCAGGACGTTCGCTGCCTTTTAGTTCATCTTTAGGGGCTAGTAATGTGGATTCTCTAACGTTTTTGAACACTGACAAAGAATATCTCACATCTAAGTCCACTTTCTCTGGTTCAGGGCGGGAAGATTTTTCTCTTGTTAGTTCGTCTAGGGTTCCATCATATCCTGCTGGATATAAATCAAAAATCTATTCTTATGATTGGGAACCTTCTGTGCCCTTTCGACCATCTTTTTTTATTACTTCTATGAATGTGTCATCTTCTGGAGATCTTTATGACCCTCTTCGTGATAGCATTGAGATACCTAATATAGGAGATGGGTCTTTGAAGGCTTCTCTTTTAATTCATGGATCAACTGTACAGGCTTCATCACAGGTTCAGACATATGGTGATTCTGCTGTAGTTGGGAAACACATGTCCAATCTTAATGATGACAAAAGTTCTGTATCTTCTCATAATAAATTTTGTGAAAATGAGCCAAATAAAAATTGTCTTCCTCATGAAAAAGATTGTCTTCCACCTGAAACAGAGATAACATCAGGAACTTATCAAGGTAAAATGGTCATGGGACAACATACCTTTGGTGTTTCAGTTAGTACAAAAAATGAGAGAGATGTGACTGAGTGTGATGCTAGAGGTCATGGTGAAGGATCAGGGCATAAAAAGAAGAGAGTAGACAGGGATAAGAAAAATCATGAAATGGATGTCGACTTTCAGATGGATGGCAGCATGCAGAAGGAATCCAAGGCATTCAAATTTTTTCGCGCAGCTCTTGTTGATCATGTTAAAGAGTTGTTAAAACCAGCTTGGCACGAGGGTCGTCTTAGCAAGGACGTACACATTATGATAGTCAAAAAATCAGTTGACAAGGTTGTTAGCACCTTGGAACCCCATCAGATTCCGACCATGGATACTGCTAAGCAATATGTTTCTTCAAGTCAAGTGAAAATTGCAAAGCTGGTCAATGTAAGTGTTTTTTTCCCCTTTTATATCAGTGATAGTGATTTTTCAATGAAAGTGCATGGATATTGTTGTTTGTTTATAATATGTCTTTCATTTGACAGAAATATCTTTGATTTGCAGGGATATGTCAATAAATATGGAAAATCTTGATATGCAAGCCAAACACCTTTTTTGTACAGTTTCTGATCAGTTGGCTGATCCTAATTCATGAAAAGTTCTGTCTGAGGTTCTCTTTTTCATACAGAAGGTTGATTTGGAATGTTTTGGTTTGAATTTCCTTTCAAATATTTGCTTATTGTTTTATCCATGCCTTCTCTTGCTCGTTCCATTCTAGAGAAAACTTGCATGAATTGCTTCGTTTATGAGGATACCTTATTTTCCTTAATTTATATAATTAGATTTAGTTGTCTAATTACATTTTTGTTTTCTGTATATTATTGATGTCCAGTACTATATAGTTCAGTGCTTTAAATCCCGGATAGCGGACTTTATCGGCCGATTCCAAAACCGCTATAGCAGGATAGAGAGATAGCCACAGTTTTGAAATATTTATTTAGTTTATATAATGTATGCTATATACATTAATTCTCAAAATGATAATAATTATTAGGCCTGTGGGCCCGCTGCGGTAGAAGGCCTCTGCTGGCCTGTCGATCTATCCTGATTAACTTACTGACGAAATTCTTGACATACATAATTAATATTAAAAAGTCACAGGTTTCTCAAACAAAATATAAAATAAATACCAACAAAAGTCAAATACAAGCTTCCTAGATAAGAATAATCAATCATCATTTTTTAAATCCCAGTCTTTATCATTTTCACTATTATTACAGCTGTAGATTGTCTTCCTCTTCCTCCTCTTGAACTTCACTAATTTCTAATTCTGCTGAAGGTGTAGCAGCAATACCTCTCCTCAGTCTTGCTTGCTGCTAGTGTATGTTAAAAGTCTCATCCACAGCAGCTAAATTGGCAATAGCTCCCCAAGTCAAGTTGTCTTTATCAAAAACCAAATCATCTTTGGCATCTATCTCTTCCCTTTTCTCCTACTAACCATTTGTCTCTACTGTATTAATATATATATATATATATATATATATATATGTATGTATGTATATTCCAGCTATATTTTTTCATAGCCAGTCCCAAGCTTGGGTTGATGAGGGTTGTGTTAGATCCTCGACAGCCAATGTAAAACTCGTGATACCAAACATGAACTATTCACGACAAATTTCTGCTTATGCTAGGTCGTTACCTGAAAAAACCCCAAAATACCCTCGCCAATGATTACAAAATGAAGTTATTTTGGGGATTTTAGAAGGGCTTCACTGTTGTGGGTGCAAAACGCCTCAAGAGCGGGATTGTGGATGCCCCGCCTGCGGCTATTGCGATCACTCTGTCTGTGTCATGAAATCAAGACGAACAATGTCTACATCACACCGCATTGCTGCTTCGCCCCACTCCAATCAACACATAATGCTACAGCTTCTATTTTGTTTGTGTTGGGCACTGCACTAAACTGCTATGCTATGATGGCCCCTATAGCGGTGAGGTGCCTCTCCACCACATATCTATAGCAGCGTTACAGTGCTCTATTTAAAACCTTGATATAGTTTGACAAATTCCTAACATATCAAGAGACTAGATCTTTAGAAGTTGCAATTTGTTGGAAAGGTCTTTTAATCCCAAATGTCAATCTTAGCATTCATATTTTTCTGCTTATCAAGGTTGCTTGTTATGTTTGTTATTTGACTATTGAATTTTTTTTTGGAAAATAACTGTAAGTTCAAGTCCCTTAGTAATGTGATTTATAGTTCTATTATTTTGTTTATCATAGTTTTTTTAGTTGTGAATTTCAGCTTCTTATGTTACTCTTCAACCATGGATAATGCTAATGTCCGGAGAAATTCTGAACTTTTTTCAGTAAGGTAATCATCTCATTTTGCTTAATCATCAATAGTACTTTTTTCCATCATTTACACCTATGCGGCTATGCCTATGTAAAAATGTTTTTTAATATTTAAGACTTAGGTCAGCATTTTCTTTATTTGGTTTGTGGCATGTATCAAGGGTTTTCTTATCCCTTCTGTCTTCTATATTTCTCTTGGTCATTGGCAATGTCAATTTTTGGGGAAGTACCTAGTTATTATATTAGATTTTATGAAAACTTGTGTCTAATATAGACTACACACTACGTATTTATACTTACATGAGTGGGATACAATAATAAATGCTGATAAAGTCCTAATGACATGTTACATGTGTTGAAAACTAATTAAACATGGCATACATGTATTGCATGTACTTTATACAACACTCTTCCTCAACATGTTAGGATATTATCTTTACAGAGTTAAAGAAAATGAAAATTGTATTGAAGTGTAAAAGTGTACAAGATATAACATCCACCGACTTACAACCCTATTTATACTACTAGGACTGAGGGTCAATTATAACCAATGTTTTCAAACTCAAGAATCATTCAAGGATTGAAAGGGGAAAATCGTAACTTTAGGATTGTAAAAGAATCGACATGGTTCGTAAGATCCTTCTTAAAGTGAAAAATTAATATACACGCTCATACATATAAAGTAGCATAGATAAGAACAATAACTATTTTTTTTTTTTGTGAATAGATAAGAACAATAACTAATAACTTATAATAAGTCACAAATAACTAAAAACTACGAACTCCATTGCCCAGAGGCTCCTCGCTATGCAAAGGTAATGGGGAGGGATATTGTACCCAACCTTATCCTTGTATATGCAAAGAGACTATTTCTGAATTTTGAACCTATGACCCACAAGTCACCAAGTAACAAATAACTCAGAAGAAAAAATAATAGGCACAAACAAAACAACACCTAAACAGGCCAACACACACCAAAACTCCAACACGCACCAAACAACACCAAGCAACAAATATTAACCAATTTCTGAACATGTGCTAGTCAAAGAGCACTACAAGCTAAGATTTATGAAATTTAAATGCTGCAAGCACCTCAATGGCTCGGCCAAGCACCTTAGCAAGATGGAGGATGTGTCCATCGGCAAGGTTTTGCGACGATGATGGCAATGTGTCATGAGACGGCGACAACAACGTTTAGAACAGACTACAAAGAGAGATAAAGTGTCTTCAGCTGTTGAAACTTGTGATCCAAACAACTAGTGATATCCTGTGAGTTAGCACATTGATCCCCCACCCCCCAAAAAAAAAGTCGTAGGATTGTATGCGTTAGTGAGTTTACTCAAAAAGAATAGATAGTTATAATTGTTTGACAGTGATAGTTATAATTGACAAGGATAGATACAAATAAAGTCAATACAATAAAGTACATAAAGAGAAAATCAATAGAACAATAGAGATACTCAAGAAGAGTATTCTCTTACTCTCCCCCCCCAAAACTGCAGGTGGCTTAGACACATTGAGCTTGGTCCTCAAGGGAAGAAAAAGAGTAGGAGAGAGATGCTTGGTCAGAAGATCTGCCCACTGATTGAGGCTACGAATGTGTTTGCACAACCAATTGTTTAGCTAGAACTTTTCCTTGACAAAAACAAATCAATTTCCATGTGTTTGGTTTGTGCATGAAGAATGAGATTATAAGCAAGGTTGACACCATTGAAAATATCGCAGTAGATAGTAAGGGCGAGATGAGGCACTGCAAGTTCTTAAAGTAAATTTTGGATCCACAAAATATCTGCAGTAGCAGTGGCAAGATTGTGATATTCAGCCTTGGTACTTGACGTGCAACAACTGTTTGTTTTGGAGACCAAGATACAAATTAGGACCTTGGTAATAGCATATATTCATATTATTCACTCCAAGTGGCAATCAGTTATCATTCTGCTTTCTGAGTTTTATTGGTTAACATGAACGCTTCTGCAATGCACCCTTCAAGAAATGAGCATCAATGCACCAGGCTTTAGTAGCCGTTGGTTATGCACCATTTATGCTTTGATAATTTACATATCACTATTAACAGTGGTTAATATAGAAGGTACGTCCACGCACCTTAACTAGGAAGTTGGAAGGTGCATGTTGGATGCCTTGGGTTGGGGTCAACATATTTTCAAGAAATCTTCATCTAGACCAGGAAAGAAAAAAAGGTAAAGAGCTTTTCTTTCTTTAGAGGCTCAAAATTCACGAGTGCTGGAGCTTTTCTTAGTAATGCCCAACATGTTATATACTTAGACCTCTAGGTAATATATGCATCTTAAATTTGTTTTTGAACATATTAAGATCTTGAGCTGACAAAATAAAGAGTCAATGGCAAGCCGTATAACAAATGATCAAACAAGCACATAGAATCTTTTATAGCTTTAACCGACCAAATTAAATGATAGAAATTATCCCTAGTGTACAGGTTTGTAATGTTGATCATTGGTGCATTACTGCTGTAGTAATTGACATTGAAATGAAGCATGTCATTTGTATTCTTGTGAGACACTACTTAACCATATAAAGCTAGATTCCTGATTACATTTTCTGGTCTTGCTTGAAAGAATCACAGAAAATAAACCTTGTCAGTAAATTTTGAGATTTTCTCCTGGAACATTTTGTGCTTTAACAGATCCTTGCTTAATGGTTTGGCAATCTCGGCATGGTGATAGAAAATACTTCATTTTCTGGCTAAACCCTGTCCTTGTCACCGTGCTTTTCTTGTTTGTATGTTTGCTTGCTTCGTTAGGTTGTTCGTGATATTTCATATTGCTGCCTGTTTTACCACGTAACATCTTACTGCTGCTATGGGTTGCTAGTAATGAGCTTGAAGAACTGGGTAGATTTTTTATCAGAGACTGATTTGTTTGGATGGCAAGTGCTTGTGGTTGAAGTCGACCATTGGAAATAAGATGGTCAGCAGGAGTGATCTTGACTGGATTGACAGCAGAATTCAAGTTGGCTTTAGTGCTGGTAAATTCAAATTCTGAGTCATGCTTGCTTACCTGGTAGTGTTTAGCCCGGTTAGGAGAAGAAGGGAGATTTGGTTGGTGGTCTTGAATAGAAACAAGGCCACTAAAAGAGAGCGAGTCCAATGAATATGAAATGCTATCATACACCACATGTGAGGTGAGCTTGTCCATTGATATATAACCAAAATGGCTATGTGGGTTGAAAACTTATATATATATATATATATATATATATATATATATATATATATATATATATATGCAGAAACCTGCTAGACGCTGGGACCACTTTAATGCAGTTGGAATGTGTTCTGTCGAGTCGAAGTTGTTTTGGTTTTATATTTTTCTTTTTGTTGTCCGCTTTGTGGTGGAGGGGGTAAGCCAATACACATTGAATTTTAGGGGCATTTCTTGAAAAGTTAACATTTTTTTTTATCGACCAATGTTAGTTGTTAAATGTTAGTTTTTTTGTTAGTAGAGAGATTCAAATCCACGACCTTTCCCTCCTTCCCTTCCTTCCCTTCTTTCCTTTCTTTTCCTTTTACCACCCAACCAACCTTATATCTCCCTTGAAAAGTTAACAGGTTGGATCAAGAAAAAATGATAAACAATAATTGGTGAAGAAAGATCAAATTACATAGGGTACATGACTTGTACATTATTTTATCAACTCTCTTTGATGTCAACATGTTACTAACTTTTCGGTCTCCAAGTTTGAGTAGCCAATTGAACTGAGTTTGGGTATTGAGTTTGTCTTTAGTCGAAGTATTTGTCACATCTTCCGTTTGGCCAGTATATTCATTGAGGAGTCTGCGTATGGGTGGATATTACGAAGGTAGAGTGTATATATATAAATATATATTCTTTCTGATGGTCATTGTCAAATCTCAATCAGCTTATGATCCTACGAGGATGGCAAGTGGTGGTAGATGAAGAGTGGACAAATGATTTGTTATTTCTTTGCTGTGAAATCATCACAGTTAATACGTTTCCTTGTCGTTTTCTATTCTGGTTTTTACATTAACATGTAGCTACATTACCGACGTGCGACGGTTGTTGGTCACTAGCCCAAGTAGTCATTGAGGTGTCATGTTAATCTTCATTTTGTAACAATTGCATACTTGCTTTCTTGAAGAGGTACGAGTGTAACTGCGACCCTTCCTTGGATTGAGAAGGAATCCAAGTTTCGCAATTATGCTTGATTTTTTAATCACCGAATAGAAATAACTTTGCATTTTTATTTTAGAGGTCGACTGGTAAAAGGTACAATGAAGAATACTAAGTAGCTAGTGTCGAAGTATGATGATATTGATAACGAAGAGGAAAAGGACAATTCTAATGAATATTTTTGGATTTTCTCATAATGGTATGTGATTTTTCTGCTTATTTACAATTTATAATATGTGGACTTGAAACTTGAAAGTCCAAAGGTGAATCATCCTTCAATTTGTCTCTACACTATTCGATTAAAATATAGTATATGACTTTATGTGGCCCAATAGATTAAAGTTATAGCTAAAATTTTATATCGTATGAGTGATAGTTGAATCCAAGATCACTGTGCTCTTTAATACATTAAATGCATTCATGGGCTGGGTTGGTGTGAGTTTTGATATTTCTAAACCAATCCTGTTGTTAATCTGCTTGAGTTGATGTTGAAGTATTTTAAAACAAAATGAAAATAATACAAAAAAAAAATGAAAAAAAACATCCATTGGTGTTGGAACTGGCTAACAAAAGGGTTGCTGTCGATGTATTGCTCTTAAAAAAACAGTCGAAAGAAATATTTGTTTGGATTCATTAGCCTGGTTGTAATTTTAAAGTGTGTAACCCAACTCGATTTAATCGGATTAGAGGCTTAATTTAGTTGTTTTCAGTTTTTAGTTTGCTTCATTATAGTTTTAAACATTTGTTGTCAATCTTATTATTTTTCTTTAAAACATTCAGTAAAAAAAATGTGAGGCTTTTCACTAGTGGTTATACTAAAAGGATCCGGAGTGAGAACAGATAAAACAGAGAAGAAAATATTGAAGTTTTTACGAGCTTTTAGGTTAAACTTAGACTGGATGATGATCATTTGTAACTAAAATGGTCTAGATTTAAGTCATACTCAAAAATTATAGTTTAAATCTTATCAAGCAAGTTCAAGTGGAACTGGTTGAGAATTACATGTCAAGATAAACAAAAAACAAGAATCAAATCAAGCTTCTGAAATAAGGTTTGAGTTCACTGAAAGCCTATTATGTATGGGCCATTGTGGAATAAGCTCGAATTAAGCCAGTCAATCTAAAAATGCCCATATTTAAATTGTGTTCAATGTTTAAAGTTAGGGATGGCAAATGGGCCGGCCCGCAAAAAAATGGGGCGGGCCGACCCGGCCAGCAAAAAATGCGGGGCGGGCTGGCCCGGCCCGCTTTTGCAAAGTGGGTTACAAATGCTAGCCCGCCCCGCGTTAATGCGGGCCAGCGGGCTAGCGGGCCAGCCCGCATCAAAAATTTAAAAAAAATAAAAAAAGTTAATTTAAAAAATAAAATACAAAAAAATTATAAAAAAATACAAATATGATAATTAAAAAAAACACAAAGTTAAATAAAAGTAAATAATTTAAAATTAATGCTAAATAAATGATGTCATGTGATAATTCACAAAATTATACCATTTGCAAATGAAATTTATGGTTATAAACTGTCCAAAAGTGTAATATGCTAGTAATGAAAGACTATTTGAAAGTATCATTATCATAACCATTTTAATATTAAAACTTAGAAGTTAATTATGAGAGTGCAAAAGAGTATAAATTAAAAGAATATACCTATTTCAAAATATGTTAAATATATTTATTTAATTTTAATATTTAATATTTAAATAATATAGGCCCAGCAGGCTGGCCCGCCCCGTCCCGCGTTTGGCCCGCAATTTTGCGGGGCGGGCCAGTCCGGCCCGCTTTTGATTTGCGGGTTGATATTATCAACTCAGCCCGCGTTTTTTTGCGGGCTAAGCGGGCCGGCCCGGCGGGCCAAGCCCGTTTTGCCATCCCTATTTAAAGTATGATCCTTACATTTCATTGAACAAGTTCGGACTATGTTGGTTGTGAGTTTGATTTGGGCTAGCCAATAAAACTTAAATTTGATTGAGGCTTTCAAATAAGGTCCAATGGGTGAAAGTTTCATTTGCACTTTGAGTTTAACTTTCTACACCATTCATTTTTCTAATACATCCAACATGCACAGTGTAATATCAATGTTGCCCTTCTCATAATCCGTAAGTTGCATACCAACATACACCATTCGATTTCATATGGATCGTCAATCCATAAGAGTCATACGGATCGGCAATCTGTAAGAGTTATATGGATTGGCAATCCATATGACTCATACGGATTGACAATCTATATGACTCTTACGGATTGTCGATCCGTATGAGGGTAAAGTTGGAAATAAAAAAATATGCTGGGTGTATTAGAAAAAGTGCTGGTGTAGAAAGCAAGACTCTTGCACTTTTTGTGCGAGTTAAGCTCAAATTGGACTAAAAAGGTGCAACCGTATTCATTTTAAAAAAAATAAAGTTGAAGCCCAACATTTCATCAAGCTAGTTTGAGGTGAGTCTTTTGTGAGCTCAATGCTAGTTGCGAGTTATAATAGGTCGAGTAAAAAAGTCAAGATTCAATCCACGCTTTTATGATATGAAACTCAAATTGTACAAGTTTTTTTTTACAAACTAAGCTCTGAACCATGATTAGATTGGATATATAAAATCCGAATTTAAATCCTAAGTTCCACATTTCACGAATGACCTCAAGCTTGATGGGAGTCATTGCTTATACCAAGTCAAGTTAAAAATCCAAATTCAATTTGAACTTCTAAAATGAAACCCAACCCATTGTGTATGAAACCCAACCATTGTGTATGAGTGTTTGTTGGCCAAGCTCACTAAATAGACCCATATTTAATTCTTGATCAAATGTTATAATCCTAATCATACATTTCATCGAGTTTAAATGGGTTCAAACCATTATTGCCACATCTAGTGGAGACTAAATAAAGATCAACATTACCGAACAAGAAGGTGAAGGAGAAGAGTGGAGAAAAAATATCGAAGAAGACGAAAACTTTTAAAATCTAAACTTGATGTATATGACTTATATAGGTAAAAAGAATAAATAACTTTATTTATAATTTTTTTATTGTTAAAAATGTTATTTATAACCATATGTAACATTTAACTCTGTAAATATATATATATATATATAGTCAAACATTTACAAAAATTTGCAAAGAAATTCAAATAATTATTTTTAGTTTTATTATTAAATATGATAAATGATATATAATACTTTCTTTTTTGAAAAAAAAGAATACAGTAATTTGATAACTAATTATGCATACAATAATGAATTACTATCATTTGTCACTTATCACCGTGGAAGGACAAACTGTTTCTCTCCAAATCTAGATGGTTCCTTTGAAGGATTCATCTAGAGTAGAGACCTTGGCCATTCCACATGAGTCATGAGTCATGACCACTGCATAATTACTAATTAATCTTTAATCTTAGTAGTAATAGCAAGCGACAAGTGGGGTCCACTATGAATTAAAGTCCTTATCCCAACACCATGCATGTACCCCACCTTTCTCTGAAGAATAGGACAAAAAAGGAAACAAGTAATTATAATTTATCATCTGTACACTTGTGAGGCAACCCACTACCCAGTTACCTACTTAGCCAAGATATTATATTATATCGCGGGTCCTACATCCACATTTACCAAGTCTTCATCCTTATCCAATTCCCTCTCTCACTCTTTCCACCCCATGTTGTCGCTATATCCACTCCCCATCAGCACACCGTGACAAAAATAAGTTACACTTGGAAGCAGCAAAACACTCTATGCCACTTTGGTCAGAGATATTTTTATTTTTAGCCATCATCACTAACGATCACCCCTCTATATATATACAGCCTGCACAATCTCGTTAAGAATCCCCCATTACTCACTTTTCATCCATCGATCAAAGACTTAGTTGCTTCCACTTCCCAATTAAGATGGTTCTGCTAGAGAAGCTCTGGGATGATGTTGTGGCTGGCCCTCAACCTGAGCGTGGCCTTGGCAAGCTCAGAAAACTCACCACCCTCAAAACTAGTACGTACCCTTAGCTATTTCTAATTAATGTTCTTAGAATTTTGATTAAGAAATTAAAATGAGGTTTTTTTTTATTGAAATGGTCAAAATTTGGTTGTTTAAGAATTTTTTCTTTTAATTTTTTTTTTTATCAATATCTAAGGAAACTCATTAGTCATTAGATAGATCCTAACATATCTCTATAGCTAGAGAGAGAGCTAGCTAAAACTATATTTTTGTAATTAATTAATGTTTGATCCTTCATGTAGTTGATGAAGGAGAAAGTAGCAAGCTGCAGAAGACGTTGTCGATGCCGTCGACACCAACAACCCCGATGACTCCGACGACTCCAACGACACCGGGATCGGCACGTAAAGCTGACAACGTTTGGAGGAGCGTCTTCCATCCTGGGAGAAACTCCGCCACAAAGACCATCGGTGCTCAGATGTTTGACAAACCACTTCCCAACACTCCCACTGTCTATGACTGGTATGTTATTGTTTGTTGCTACGTTCTTTTCCCCATATCTATAACTAATCAACAACTTAATTTGCATGCATGAAGTGTTGAGAAACCGAAGGTGATAATATCCGAATTCATTATCACCAATGAGTATCGAAGAATCACTGATATTACATTTTAACTTAAAATTTAAATTTATGAATCTCACTCTCCTACTCTAATAAGATACATAATTGCATGTTTATTCTTTTTTTTTTTTACCATAAATTATTTTTTGTTTTTATTAAAAGAAAAACAACGTATGGTATGAGATCTAGTGCTCACTAATCACGGTATAACTTGAGTTTTTTATTTTTATTTATTAAAAATTATGTGATTTTTCTTTGCTAAGTTGTTAAAAGAGGATTGGGGTGATGTGAGCCGTTAGATCTTGTGAGAAATCAACGGTGGATATATATATATATATATATATATATATATATATGTATATTGTGGTATAATGAAACGTGTTTGTACTATGTCATTGCAGGATGTACAGTGGGGAGACCAGAAGCAGACACCGTTGAAGCTGAAGCTGAAGTGTTTAGATAAGATGACCGTGGGTTGCATGTAAATATTGTGTCGTTTTTCGTTAAGCATCTGCCACGTTTGCATCTACTCCTACTATTATGCGTCGGGAATTTATTGCTATGTTTCTGACTCAACATAATATTACTAGCGTGTTTGGTTTCAGTGAGCAACCGAATGTAAAAATGCTAAATAATTAATTTGTACTAGTATGTTAAATTTTGTTAAGCCAGATCTGCCTTGAACTTTGGCGATTGGTTAATCTTTTTCTCCCTTTGTTAAATGATTAGTATTAAAATAAATAAATTTGTGTTAAAAATCTTATATTTTCTAATGTTGTAACTAGTTTGTGCGATCTGTATTTATACAACTTTACCTCAACTAAAATATAATTACATGTTCAAAGTTGTGATATGTTGAAAGTAACGATATTTTTCTGTGAAAAAAAAGAAAAGTGATGATATTTTAGAATGCCGTGGGATTTGTTTTGGCTAAACATCATCATAGTAAAATATTTAATCAGTGAGATAGGTATGAATATGATCTTTATAGATTCGCTGTGTCTTCTCGTACAAGATTGGTAGCTGTCCTAATAATCCATATATAATATTTAGTAATAATTGAAGTTTTTGGTATTCACTTACATTCTCATTTTATAAGTAAATAAATGATGTAATGGAGATGGAGATATCTTATCCGTAGTTTGAATATCAATAATTTAAGATCAGCTCGTTGATAACATCGCGAAACCTTGACTTTTCTGTTTTGATATTTAACTTTTAGGAAAAAAAATCAATATCCTTTCTTTTTCAGTTTTTGCGTATTGATTTGTATTTTGGACCAACCTTTTGCAGTAGCTTGTCCTTTTTTAGAGAAATTTTTTAAAATTTAATTAAAAATAAAATAAAAGAAAAATAGAAAAAATTGTTTTTCTAAATGCATATTTTTTTATAATTAAATAAAAAAAGTTATTATATGTATTATTTTTTTTTTCAAGTCGTTGTTGTCTTGCTTTTTCTTATCCAAACGGGCCTACCAGGAAAGCTTAATTATCATAGACTTTGGAGACAAACGTCGAATAGAAAACGGTGTTGTTGAAATTAAAATTCTTTGACAAATAATATGAAATAATGATTATTTTTAATAAAAATATTTACGCGTTATTTATCTATAGATTCCACTATTTGGGTCACATTTCCCACGGGCATGGGTTTAAATTCGGAGTAGATCATCTTAAGGGAGATTTTTAATTGAACTTTTTTAATTAAAAATCTCCACCATCAAAATTTCATATCACCTTTTTTTTTATATTTAAATTCTCTATTGTTTTTAATTATAAGAGAGATGTAGTTTTATTGGATAGAAATGCCACATAAGGAGATTTAAACTCGTTTAAATTCTCATGAAACCTTTTTTTTCAATTGACTGAAATTGCTTGCTGATTGGGCTTATACAATAATATTTTAGGTGATAACGTCCTAATCAGTTGTATTGAAAATACTTCCTTCTTCTACTCTTTTAATTTCAACAACAGCGACTCGCCTCAATTCGATTTCTCCTCTCCAACCTTCGTCAACTGCTGCGAGCAATTAATATTTCGTTCTTTCTCTTTTTTTTTTTTAAAAAAAAAAAATTGTTTGTTTTTAGATCTAGAAAGTTGAAGAAATCAGTAGCATGAAGTTTCTTTTAGTTTGTTCCAACTTTGTATTCTCTTATCCGTTGGATTCTGGTTAGTTTGATTAGTGTTATGAGTTGATTGAATATTTTTGTTGTTCTTTCTTGATATGAGATTTGAATTTGGGGTAGTATGTTTGATTTTGTGAACAAAGGGGAAAGAGGGAATGATGATGGTGGCGGTGAGAGAGAGCAAACGGGAAGAGAAGGGAGAGAGATGAAAGATGGATTGGAAATAACCATCGCCGGAAATCGTCATCGTGGAGGAGCTTCTGTGCATTGCTGCAATGGTGTAGATCTGAACAACTGATGAAATTAGAAAAATAAATGTATTAAAAAAAATACCGATTTTACAAGTTTCCTCTTTTTAAAACAAATCGGATACTTGATAAACTTGTCCACTTTAATATAATTTATCTTTTTATTTTATTTCATTTCTTAAGTAAAAAATATTGTTTCAATTTTTTATTATTTTTTTCCCGTAAGTGACCTGATATTGTAGGTAATTTAAATGCTCCATGGGCTATCCTGCGGGGGCCATGAAGTGTAATTAAGTTATATAAACAGGAGTGTTCATATATTTGGGTGATCCATGAATTTGACAGAATCCAAATGCATTAGTTAGTCAAGATTCGGGTTGAATTTGTTTTTTGTTTCAGGTATTGAATTTTTATTCTTAAATTTGGAAATTCAATGATGTAGCATGTTGGTGTCATATATTTTTTTAATTATTATTATATACTTTTTGCAATTATTTATTTTCAATTTCATTATTTTAAAATTAAAATAATATTGTGTACAATATGTTTTTATCCCTTGAAAATTTGAAAGATGTTAATTTAGTTTTAAAAAAAATCATATTAACTTAATATTTATAAAAATAGTACATATTTTTATTTTATTGGTTCTTAATAATAATTTTGTTAGATGGTAATATAGAGTGATTAACATATATATGTAATTCTATTATAAATGAATTAAATATTTTGTGGTGGTTAAAATTTTTAAAATGAATTAAATAATTTTTTCACAACTAAAATTATTCCCAAATTATAATTTTTTGTCATTTTTTAAATAATTGTCTCATTTTTTATGAGATTATGGAGAAAGACGAAGGAACAAATAAGGTAATGTTGGTACTTTAAAAGAATTTATATGCTATTATTTGATTTAAAAACATGATACGTAAGGAATTTCATTTGGCTCATATTATTCTTTAACGCGTCCATTCTCCAAGAATTGTTTGCTTTCATGTTAATATGTACAAACCTAACAAACAATTACGAACCAGGGAACAAAATAGCATAACAATCACGTCAATTTAAATCAAGAGTCGACTGTGTATCTACTGCAAAAGTAGCAAATAAAGTGAACGGAATAAATTGTAAACAGAAAACCACAACAAATTTAGTCCTATGACTTGTGATTTGTGAAGCATCATTTGCACAATATCAAATCAAATAGTAGAGTACACTATCCTCAGTGCAATTAAACTTTCTCTCAGCTACAATATATCAGCATTATAACTCAACATTGCTAGACATGTCACAAAATTCATGCCTCTCAAAATCTCCTCCTTGGGTTTTGCATCCCAAAAACAGCAAGGATCTTTTCTTTGTTATCAGATCTTATGCTACTCACTGGCAATGGTATAGCCTCTAAGCCCATTAACCTGGCTACTACCCCTGGTTTACACCACACCACACTCTCCCCTGCCAAAGTATGTGGCAAAGACGTACCCTCACCATCACAAAACCTAAACTTGGACCCTAAATCATTATTCTCTTGTATTGATCCTCCCTTTAGTCTTCTATCACAGGAAACTGATCTTCTTCCTTGTATGTTCACAAAACTTGACCGGTTCATAGCATCTCTACCACCATCAAGTGACAACCTTGGATACTGATTCAAAGCTTTCCTTGTAGGCCTAAAAATGTTGGAGTCATTCACACATGACATCCTTCCCCTCATTCCACTGAAATCATCACTAAGCTTAGCTTCTAACTCAAATTGCATCATGGGATCCTGCAGTGCTAGTGAACTTACCTTGCAAGTATTATTCTGCTTTTTGAGAGTGGAGGTTGACCCTTCACTATAGCAGCAACTTCTGATGTCTTTCTTCATCTTGGTCTCTTTCTTAAGGAGAAATAAGGCATGCCCTTCATCAATTATATATGTAAGTCCAGAAAAAAAGAGAAGAGAGGTGCATGAGCCTCAATGGGGTATTGAGTTTTATTGCGAATAGAATGAATTTGTTAGATGAATTAATGCATTGAAAATGAAATGTCAATGGATTAATGAATAGGAGCGGTGTGGCACTCAATGGAGCATTGCTAGTGAAGAAAAAAAATCGATGAGCCTTAATAGCACACAAGTGATAGATATGGTCATCATAAGGAAGGAAAATTCACTGGTAGTTCGTTTCTTTGGTATGAGTTGCTTAGGATTTTTATAGTAGAGTGAACGTGTCAGTTTGTGTAATGCATATCATGGCTCACCGGAATTTGGTTGAGAAATGTAGGTCATTTATTAAAGTAGAGAGGGGCAGGGGCAGAACCTTGCAATCTTGCACACTATTTGATCAATGAGCTCGGCTTCTTTACAACAAACATGTACAGTATTTAATGCGATAAATTATTTAATGGTTTATAGAAAGTAAATAATTGTGCATCTTGTCATACCGAATTTATGATGAAATAAATTTTAAAATGAGATTAAATATAATAATTTAATTACAGTAAGTATTTTTTTACATTATCATTTAATTTAATTACTATAATTAAAAATTTGTTAATTTTTGTAATAATTACTTAAACATTATATTTAAATTAGTCAATAGTGTAGAAAGTTTTACATCAACAATAAATAAAATTAAAGTCTAAATTGGAGTATGATAAAATATATAATTAATTATTTTATGAGTCTATAAATAATTACTACATAAAATGCTACTTGATTTTAAATCAGAGAAGACAAACTCTTATACAATTGGGTTTAATCTCTAGTCATGAATCATAGATGCAAAAAAACTAAAAAGAGAAAAAAAATATTGTTTGTATATATCGTGTATTTGATACTTTTAATCAGTAGGGTAAAAAAAAAATTAGTTTGTCATGATTTTCTTTAGATGTCCAATCAAATTTGAGAGGTGACTGTTTCGAACATATTTATAAATTACGTTTGAGAATGATTTTTTTTTCTTAAAAAAAAGGAGAAATCACGGTGTAAAAAGTATATATCATGTTTGACTGCTACATCAATTCTTCAATAACCGATGCAATTGTTAAACAACTGAACAACGTGAACCAGCTACATTTGTCTAAATTCTTGAATCGATAAACTGCGGATTTTTTATATCGGTCTTCTTATAACCGATGCAGGACCACTTTTAATAATGTTTGAAAAACAATAAACTACCTTCTAAGAAACAAAATGGATGTCGAGTTCCATATATTTAGTGCAGGAATGTAACACCAAATAAATAGAACAATATCATCGAGGTTGATATAGTAAAACAATAGTGTCATATAAAATACCAAATTCATTCAACAAAGATTAAATCCATATGATCTATGCAATATATATAGGTAAGAGTCAATCGAAAGAAAATATAAAACCAGAAGTTGATTTGTGATCAACTAAGTCACTTGCTCAATCTACACCACAAAATACATGTAGATAGAATTTGGTGGTGGAAGCTCTAGGTTGCAGAAGTAAACCATTGTTGAAAGTGCCTTTAAGGTATCAAATAATTCTCTCTCTCTCTCTCTCTCTACAGTAATCAAATAATTCTCTTAACAACTCTACAATATTGTTAAGAAGAATAGTCATGAAATAACACACTTATTGACATTGTATACATTTTTTGGGTGAGTATTGTGGGTACAGAGACTTGCATTAATAGCCAACAGAAGTTATATGGATAGACATTGTCCCCATAAAAAAATTAGGTATTATTCTTATAAGATAATTTATTTTAAATGAACATAAATATAAGAAAAAAAATGTAGAATATTTTCAAATTATGAGTTGAGAAAATTGTAATCAGTAGAAGCTTAAATTAAATATTTTGGATTTCTTTTGTTATGACATTATTATGTATTTTGTACAAATTTGTGATTTTTTTGCAAAAATATTATAAACATTAATTTAGTTAATTATGTTTTTGGTGTTTAATATTTTTGTAAATTTCACTTGTAGTCCCTAAACATTTTTTTAACATATTTGGTTCCTATAATTTTCTTTTTGTTTATATTTTTAGTTCTTGTTGTTAAGTAATACCGTTAAATTAATAACATTATCAGTTGAATAACTTGTCAGTGTCATCAATTGACAGCAATCACATGTAATTTTTTTAGTAATATGTGTTTTCAATATATAATTAATTATATTATTTGATTTCTGATGATGTTAAACAAATTTATAAGAAATTAAAAATATAATTTATTAAAAAAATTATATATGATTTTTTCGTTAAACTCCTTGATATTGTAACAATTTATCAGACTACAAAATGTTACATAAATAATTAATTAATGTTGTTACTTAATAACAAGAATTAAAATCATTATTAGAGAAAAATATAAGAACCAAAAATACTAAAAAAAATTGTTTAGGTGTTAAAAGTAAAATTTGAAAAAAAAAACATAATTAACCTTAAATTATTTCTTCTTCCCACTAATTTTTTTACACGTGTTGCTTTAAAGCAGGTTATGTGAATTGATGTCACATGATGCGAAGATAATCGGTAGGTGGCGGTGCTTAAAACTAAAGTAGAGTATGTATGAGATAATTCAGTTGCAACAAATGCCCGCAGTTGCTGAGCTGATCCAAGCAAGGACGGAGTAAAGTTTTGTGTATATTTTTGTAATTGTTTGAAGGAGGAGGTTGAGATGGTTGAACAAATGCTTCATCAAATCGGATCTAGCATGAAAGGCCTTATGACCATATTTGAAGCATAGTTGACAAGTAGGTCTATGATCACAATTGTTTTCTTCCTCCACGATTAGGGAATCGAATTCCATCATGTTTTTTAATATAAGTTTTTATGTCAGCTTAAAATATGAGTTTGGATTTACCTTAAACAAAAAAGTTAACTATTTTGACATTATTTTTAATCGACATGAAACTAAATTTTTTTCCAGTAAAATGTTTTGTGAATTATTATCACATGTTTCATTAATAACATTTTCCATAACTAAATAAAAAGTGAGATCTTGACAATTTTTCTCAAGTTAAACTTCTTGAACCAATTAAAGTGATTCAATATATTAATCAGATTGGATCCAATATTTGTTAGATTATCATTACAAATGAGTTGTATTCCTATGATAATGTTTCAAGGATGGCTTCAAAACTTATTATAGTAAAAAGATTTCAAAGAATCAAAGAAAAACAAAAAAAAAGTAGATATTATTGACAAAAAAAATTAATATAATACTTTTTTAATAAAAAATTACAAACTTGATGCTGTTTTAAAACTATTTACAAATATGAGGCTGCCAAACACGCTCAAATTGGACATGACTAAACACGCCTACTTTGGGCGCATGACACAGGCGTTGGGACACGTGTCACGCATGCATAAATTGATCATAACTTTTGATAGAAATGTCCGATAGAGACGTACGATATGTCAAAATGCTCAAAATTAAGAGGAGAAGGGGTTTTGGTTGATTTTTTTTTTCCAAAAAATGCCTCTAAGTAGGTCAAAATTAGGATTTAGCTTTCAATCATCCAAAAATTTATTTGTTTTTCTTATTTTTAATTATTTAATTAGTTAATTTAATGCTATTTTTTATTTTTTTAACTACTTCTCTTAATTTCGATCATTTTGACGTATTATACGCCTCGATCGAACATTTTATCAAAAGTTAGACCATTTGAAGGACATATCATACGCATAAATCCTAATTTTGAGGTATTTGGAGACATTTTTTGGAAAAAATAGTGGACCGAATCCCCTTTGGAAATTTGCTCAAGCCTTCTCTTAATTTTGAGCATTTTGACATATCGTGCGTCTCCATTGGACATTTCTATCAAAAGTTATGACCATTTAAAGTTTATATAATCAATATCACCACAAATTCATGTATGTGTGACACGTGTTTCAATGGAAGGTGACATCCCCTGTGTCACGCCAAAATTAGACGTGTTCAGTCAGCCCAAATTATGCGTGTTCAATTACACCCAATTTAAACGTATTTAACAATCCCTTGTTTGAAAATAATTTTAAAACAACATCAAACTTATAATTTTTTTATTAAAACCGTATTATATCAATTTTTTTCTCCAATATTATTGACTCAAAATACTTTGATACAACACATGACCGAGAGTAAAGTTGATGGGTGGATAACTGTTAACAAATAAAAGAAAATATAATTAGCTCTTTAATTAACTATTACACATGTTTATACAACGACACTAACTTTTTATCCAATGCAAAAGAAACGAAGTTATTGGTCTCTAGGAACATCCATTATGGCTTCCCTTAAATAAAAAAAGATTTTTTAGTAAAATAAGTTTTTTATTTTAAAATTAAATAATGTTTTTATATTTTTAATTTAAAATGCTCAAAATATTATTTTTAATCAAATAGTTTAAAATTAGTGAAAAAGAATCAAGATATGTAATAATTTTAAAAATAAAAATAATAAAATTTGAAGCATGTTGATAGAACACGATTAATGTTTAGAAAAGGGAAAATTTAAGATTTTTTTTATGTTAGGTTAATTTAATAGTAGTATTTTAATTTTAATTGATAAGAAAAATAATATATAAAATAATTTAATTTATAAAAAAATAAAAGTAAGGAAAGAAAAATATTTAATTATAATAATTAAAAAAACCACTTAAAAATCCATAACAATAAATTAACTGTTATAATCAAATTAAACCACGTATATATTACTTGTAGCTTGAACTTCAAATTGAAGGTCGTCATCATCAATTCATCATACTCACTGCCCAAATTCCTGTCAGGTCCCAACCCAGGAACTATGGTTCCATCGGAAACCGTTAATTTTGCTCGGAATTTCGCAGTTATGGTCAGAGTTCGTGGCCCTGTGAGTTTCTCTTTCTCTCTTCTCAATTGCCGCCTACTCTATTATCACCGCTCACTCAGCTTGCAATTAACTTTTCAGGACCCAAAAGGGTTGAAGATGAGAAAGCATGCTTTTCATCAATACCGGTTTCTAACCACCCGCAATCTTATTTTTGTTTTTGTTTCTCAAAGTTTTGTTTTTTATGCACTTATGGCGGTGGGTTTTGGTTTTCTCCTTCTGGGTATGTGTAGTTCTGGTGAAACAACACTTTCAGCTTCGGGGATGCTTGTACCTGATACCCTTTGTGATGCTCAAGTAGCTGGGTGTCTCTATGATGATAACTGTGAGGATAGGGTGTTGGTTGTGACGGTTGCTTCAGTTGTTGAGCCTTTTCTGTCACCTCAACAGAGAGACAATATTCCTCAGGTTGGTGCTGCTAGATTTAGGACATGTTTGGATTAACTTCTCTATAAGAACTTCCAGGTGAAGATATTAAGAAAAAAGAAATGAAACGGCTTTCCAATAATTTAAAATTAGCTGATGCATAAGCTTATTTATAAAAGCTTTCTCATATTAGCTTCGCTAAAAAATGATTTTTAACTTATGCATAAGCTAATTTTAGCTTATAGAGAAACTTATTTCGTTTTTGTTTCTTATTTCTTCTCCTAGAGGTGTTTATGTAAAAATTTATCCAAACATGCCCTTAGTAATTGGTAAAGTTCAATGATAGCTTTCTTTGTTTTTATATTTAGTAAACTTGTTTTGTGCGTGTGCATTTTACATTGGGTTACTTTGCTTTTCAGGGTAGGCCAGACTTGATTTCTGGTGTTCGGATTGATGTTATGAAAGAGAAAGCCAATGAAAAATCAAATCAGGGAACTCCTTGTTGGCTTGCGGCAGAGGTTTTGTCATTAGTAGGCATTTTGAACCTTTTAGTTCCTTATTATGCTGTCATCTAAACAGTTAATGATGTGGTGCACCTTACACATTATAATTTATAGAGTAATATACTCATCATTGTGAATGACATGTGTTTAGATGTCGAGACTCGTAGACGTACATGACTATGTTAGTCTGATGTCATCTTAATTGCTGACATTATTTCTGGATTGTATATGGATTTTTCTCTTGATTTCATAGGTTTTTGACACAGATGTTCATTTTCTTTAAAAAGTGATAGTGAACTTTTGGTTCATAGCATCATCTGTTTTTGGACAACAAAATAATATCAGGGTTCATGTGGTGTGACTTCTGTATGATGGTTTATTTATAATTTGTAACATTTGTTTCTTAACATGCTAGGATTGTTTTTCCCTTTTTCTTATACACTTTTTTCAACCATTATGTGTTAGTTCAATGCTAATAATATTTCTGCATCATGCAGGTTGATATTCCTGCTTCATCCAATTGTCTCCAGTCACTTATTGAAGCATCTTTGGGCTTGCCAGAGCATGAATGGGAGGTTGGTTGGTCTTTGGCATCTTACAATAATGATTCTCAACCTTCCAAAGATTTTTTTCAAACTCATCCTCGGGTTAGTTTTTCTTCATGAATGTGCTTTCTCCTGTTGCTATTAATTAGTTTAGTTTTTAAATTTGTACTTGTACGTGAAGAGATGTCCGTGTTGAGTAATGCAATAGGAAGTATGATGGCAGAAACTTGCCTTTTGTGGTTTGGATGTGTGGAGAAGACCTGTAAAAGCCTTAGTAAAGAGAGTAAATCAGTTGAATTAAAGCCCAATTGCTAGAGAAAGAGGGAGACAGAGAAAAACTATAAGGAAAAACACTAAGAAGAATTTAGAGGTCAATGATTTATTTATATACATAATTTATGATTTAACATTCATGTAGCTGATATCACATAATGTAAAAAGACTTTGTTTAAGTTTAGAAAGTTACGCCTTGATAAATATGTTTTGATATTCATATTATGTTTTTGGTTGAATGTTAACTTAGATTACTCATAATCTTTGTATTAGATCCACTGATATTTAGGATTTACCTTTGTCAAAAATGTGTATTATTATGTAAATGTCTTTGTTCATTGTATTATGTAAATAGTAGGAAAATTGTACCTTGTATTTGTTACATTTATTAATTAAATAAAATATTGTGTTCGGGTATACATCTAGTTGAAACTTGAAATGCACATTTTCAGCATAAGTTCCTCTTTTCTCTCTATCTGTTTTTCTCAACATAGTATCATACCTTCTAAGACCTAGTAGTCCAGTAGAGAGTGATACTTGTTAGCTTCATTCTTCTAACTAAAAGTTGAGTTGAAAGCACAAGGTAAAGTGGGCCTATGCGTTGTTCATGCTTCAAGTGCAAAGGGAGTTTCTGTCTCGGTCAGGGGGCATGCTATTTATAAAGCTATTCATGGGTCTTTACCTAATGATTCAAGGTTTTGGGAAAGTTGTTTCTTGACAACCTTAATTGTTATTATGTTTGTATATTTTTGTGATAAAATTTATTGGTGCAACTGCAAAATATCATAGTGTTCATTTGTCACCTCATCTTAAAATTGGTTTCTATACTCTTGTGATCTTCTACTTATTAAAGTATCATTCTTCTTGATGGTGTAAATTGCCTTTGGAATAACATCTCCATGATCATGATGTGTAAAAGGAAACTTAATATTTTCAGATGAAGAATGATAAATCTTAATGAAATTTCAGGAAAGATTGGCTGTGGGAGGATCTGGCAGTGGAAGTCTTGTGTACAAATCACTTACTCGAATGGCAATTCTCAGTGTTTCTTTATCTTTCAGGGTATCTTGTTGTTTTTATTCATCTTATTTTCTTTACTTGGATTCCTTGTAAAAACCATTATTGCAACATAATAATTACCCGCAAAATGATTTTTCTATTGGTATTCTTTGTTGGCCCATCAAGACTAGTGAAAATAACTGGTTGGTGGTTTTATTAGGACTTGCTGGATAGTAAAGTATCTGCCATGAATAGAAGGGGTGATTTTCTTCTGGCAGTTGGATCTCCTTTTGGAGTCCTGTCACCTATGCACTTTTTTAACAGGTATTATTATTTTGTTTGGATAAAAGAAAAAAAAAATAGAAAACAAAATCTGGCAGTTTCTTCAAAAATGGTCAAACTCTTCTACTTGTTCTTTGTCACTTTATGTCAAACTATTTCCATGAGATGCTGGGATCACCTTTGTGTTGAGTTGCAAAAGCAGTTATTTTGTCTCTATTACTGCAGTCAGTGCAGTGAATTGGATTGCAATGTTTGACAAATTTTGTGTCATTCAGTTCTTTGATATGGTTCCTTGCTTGAATCAGCATCTCTGTAGGATGCATTGCAAACTGCTATCCTCCTCATTCATCTGATGGATCATTGCTGATGGCTGACATACGCTGTCTTCCTGGTGTGAGCCATTTCTTTGTTGCATAATCCATTGGTCATTTATGGAAGTGGTTCTGGCTCTATTTTGACACTCTATCTACCAGGAATGGAAGGCAGTCCAGTTTTCAGTGAGCATGCATGTCTTATTGGTGTCCTGATTAGACCATTGAGACAGAAGACATATGGAGCGGAAATCCAGGTACCATGATCACACTCTCCTTAGTCAACATTATCTAATCCTCCTCCAATTTAACACATCATGCAAAACTCTAGTATTTGGTAACAGCTTGTGATTCCTTGGGATGCCATTGTGACTGCTTCTAGTGGCTTGCTGCGAAAGAGGCCTCAGAACACACAGAAAGGGTTATGTAATCAGGAGGGAAACTTGTATGCTGCAGGAAGGGTACCTTTTTCTGACACTGACAAATTAGATGTATGCTCTAGGAATATACATGAGCATTTATATTTTGGTAGCTCGTCACCATTACCAATTGAGAAGGCAATGACTTCTGTCTGTCTTGTTACTATTGGTGATGGAGTATGGGCATCTGGTGTTTTGCTGAACAGTCAAGGTCTCATACTTACAAATGCTCATCTGTTGGAACCGTGGAGATTCGGGAAAGAACATGTAAAGGGCGGAGGATATGGAACTAATTCAGAAAGAATTTCTTCCATGTTGGAGGGAACCGCATATCTTGTTAACAGAGTTGAGAGCAATCAAGTTAGTCAAAGTTCACCATTGAAGATGCCAATTCTTTATCCTTTCGCTGCTAATGAGCAGGGGGGATATAAGTCAATTCCAACTTATGACAACTATAGAAACATACGTGTACGTCTTGACCATAAGAAACCTTGGGTTTGGTGTGATGCAAAAGTAGTGTATGTTTGTAAAGGACCATGGGATGTTGCCTTACTGCAGCTTGAATCTGTTTCAGATAATCTTTTGCCTCTTACAATGAATTTTTCTAGGCCACCCACAGGATCACAGGCATTTGTCATTGGCCATGGATTATTTGGCCCAAAGCGTGGTATGTCCTTGCTGATCCAGTTAATAAGTTTCTTTCTTGGTTAGATGTCCTGCTATAAAATGGATGTTAATGTTGCTCATAATAACATATCTCCATGCTGAAGTTCCAATAAACTTTTCATTCTTCCTCATGTTTATTTGGTTGTGTTTGGAGTTCCTGCTTCAGCAGTTCCAACTATATTTAATGGGAACTACAACAAAGTTGCATCCTCAGCAAGAGTTGTGCAAAAAATGAACGGGTGCTTCTGTGAATGACGTATCTGCCTGCCTCTGGTTGGCACAAATACTTTTTCTGGATGTGTTCAGGATTTGTCAGGCTTTTTCTTTTTTTATTCTATTGTTGTATGTATCATTCTTACCTTTCAAAACAAGGTGGAACTAGCCTTGTTTTAAAAACCATCAAGGGTCATATGCATCAATGCAATGATATTTATATTTGTATGAAATGGAATACATTCCATGATGTTCCTGAATTTTTTTGGCTATGACATATGTTTCTATATATGATAATTTGTTGTTGGGGTGATCAGTCTGATGAGTTGTATCCGATTTTATAAAGAACCAATTCAATTGCTGTGGATTTTCTTTCTACTTCTTCGTTTAACCTTGGAAGTCATCTATTTTCATTAGGATTCTTCCCATCTGTTTGCTCTGGTGTGGTAGCAAAAGTGGTTGAGGCAAAGACTCCTCAATCTTATCTGTCCATTCAACCTGAGCATCTGCGCAACCATGAGCACTTCCCAGCAATGCTCGAAACAACAGCTGCTATTCATCCTGGTGCTAGTGGTGGTGCTGTTATCAATTCAGATGGTCACATGATTGGCCTGGTTACAAGGTAATGCCACCAACTTTAAATATAATGTTACCACCTTATCCTATTCCTGTTTTGAAATAAGAATATGAGTAGGTGGTCTATTATTTGATTTGATTTCCATGTGGGTTGGATTGCCAGCAGGATATTGTTCTCAGGCAGCCTATAATCTACAAATCGAATTTGCCTTGCCTTTTGACTATATTCATGTTTTGAAGACAATAATGATCTTTTTGGATGAAATTCTTTCACTTTGAGACTTGCTGTCTCTGCAGCATGGGACTGTCTTTTCTTGTTATCCTAATTTCCTCATAGGAGCTCAGCCCGCTCTTTCTGGTCCAATTGTTTATCTGTGTAATATAAGCTTTTGTGATTTTAATTTTCTTTCTTATTATTCCTGAATGGATGTAGATTAAACTTCCATCTTTAATTATAAGTTTTTGAAACAGCAATGCAAGGCATAGTGGAGGAGCAGTAATACCTCATCTTAATTTTAGCATTCCATCTGCTGCTTTGGCACCCGTCTTCAAATTCTCAAAAGGTTTGCTTTTTAACCAATTGTTTAGTCCCAAAATGAATATTATCCATGGTTTTCCCACCTCACCTCTCCTTGTCTAAAAGTACCAAATAGAACACAACACTAAATGACAACAATTAGTAACATTAGAAATACGAAATCTAGGAAAGCTTGTTATAATAGGAGGCAAAAATACAAATTATTTTTCTACTTTGTACTCATGGTATGTTGACATCTGATGATATGGCTTTTTCCGCTGCAGCCATGCAGGATTTATCACTTCTACGGATTTTAGACGAACCGAACGAATACCTTTCATCTGTATGGGCATTGATGCGGCCATCATATCCTAATCCCCTTCCTATGCATGATCCACCTCAGTCTGTTACAGACAATAAAAGTAAAGAGAAGGGTTCTCGGTTTGCTAAGTTTATTGCTGAAAGAAAGGACATTTTCAATGCTGGAAAGAGTGGAGTGATTTCTAAGGAAATTATTCCTAGTAAGTTATGATCTCTGATGAAGTGACAAAGTTTACCTGAATGACCATGGCAAAGCTTTGCCAGCATACAACTTGTCAATGGGTACACTTCCTATGATTAAAATCTTTGGACTGAAATCTTCTGCCTTGGATTGTTAGCCAAAGAAAAATGATTTAGCATCTCAACGATTATACTTGTACTTTATTAAAGTTTAAAACTGATTTAACACAAGACATATTTTTGTCTTATAGGAGAAATTTGTTCAATATATATATATATATATATATATAATTTCAATAACCCAAGCATTAAATATTTTGATATCATCTCAACGATGATGCGCATCAAATTTCAGATAAACTAAAAAAAATATTTAGGTAATTTAATAGTCCACATTTACTTATATTTAAACAAAATATTATTTGCTAAGTTGATTATAATAAAATATCGAATAGTTTTAAAATTTTATAAACTTTTGTAGATCTGATTTACTATAAGAATTTTCAATTTAGCAACTGGATTATTGAAATTTGATTTATACAGAAGGGTTGTTGATCAGAGCAATTTTGTCAAGAGTTATTCCAAGTGTAATTTGATATCCCACCATCTATCTTTTTAAAGTGCTTTTACTGTTATTGTTATGCGTATGCACTGTATGTAAATGATAATGGTATGTCGCATCAGTCATTCTAGTAAGGCCAGGAAATAAAAATGCTTGCCTGAGGTTTATAGGGTGGGTGATTCGTGCTCATCGTCTTATAAGGCACTGGCATTCCCATAAGTTAATTATTCTAGTAAGGCCAGGACCCAGGAAGACATTTAGTTTTACATCGTATGATTCTGGTGCATATGGGATTCAATGGTTGATATTACAAAGGAAAACATTTAGTTTTAAATCGTTATATATTTGTTGATTCATCTTAACTAATGGTTGTTTTCTAAATCTAAAATTTCAACTGTGCTCCTTAGTTCTGATTTGTATCTTGGTTATGTATGCAGTTTTGTTAAGAATCACTCTGATCATGCAATACTTGTTTGTAAAATTAAAATTCATCACTAAAACATGATTGGGAGAGCAATTATGTACCCAAACGTGTTTCTTGTAACAATTTTTTTGTTTTTTAAAAGCATTTTTTTGTTAAGGCAACAATATGTATTTTCTATAAGAGGAATTTTTTGTTCAAACTATCTCGTAGGAGTTTTATTTTATACAAAACTTAAATTTGAGACCTTGCAAAGGAGAATCATGCATGTAATATATTTGAACTGATTAATTATTGGTTAAAAGCGTGTTTAGTTAAAGAAAAAATATAGTCTTTATGTTTTGTTAAATGTTTTATACTTAAATTTTATCATAAATTTATTGGTTAAGTTTACAAAATACTTTAATTAAATTAAATATTTGATGTCTTATTTCTTTATTTTACACACTTTTATTTTGGGATTCAGTAAGTTTGCATACAGCTTTCAAGCACACACTGAAAGTGGAGTTTTAATAACTTGATTTAGCTGTGGATCTGGACTTGGATGGCTCATAATCTCTTTGATGAGAAATGTTTATAACATATTCTATAACATGTTTTATTACTGTGTTAAATTTATGCAAGGCTTATTAAATTTTGTAAATCCTATTTTTATTTAATGAGTTTTAATTTTTTTAATAGGATTAAACTAATTTTATTAAAAATTAAAAATATAACTAAGTCATAATTCTTTTAAAATAATTTTATAATATACTTTTCAAACGCAAATTTATTTTTTTTAAATCAATTTTATGAAAATATAAACAAATACATTCAGTAAGGTCCGATTCTGACAAGTTACTTGATGTTCAATACAAATGATTCACTCAGGGACAGATTATTCACATTAGTAATATGAGCACATGCACAATTCAATTTTTATCCACTCATTTTTTCATGGGTTTAAGGAATTGTTTGATAATTATTCTTTGATTTCTGCTCTGTTACTATGCTCCAGAACGACTGTTGAGGAAATTTGAAAGCAGAGTGAAGATGGAAATTTTATTTCATTTTTTTAAAATTTCAAGTGCCTGATAGAGGGCAGAAAATTAACATCAGGAGCATCTAACTTTCAACCATTTACTTACTTAGCACTAGGTCTAGGCAAGTGTTTGTATTTGTTTCCTGAACTTTTTCTCCATTTCCAGTTATACCAACTACCAAGACACTTAAAGTGGTGGTGTTAAAAGTTTTGTCATATATACATGATTGATTGAGTAGTTAAGAATCTAGTTATATACACTGAATGTAAACTTTTAAATATAGATTCTAAGGAGTTGTGAAAGGAATTGTAGGAATTTGTAAGTATTACTTAGCAAGCTTCATGACAAAGTTCCTTTTCAGAATAAGCAGTGATAGGTTTTAGACTTAGTTAAAAAAGTTGTGGATCATAATTTACATTTTTTAGGAATAATATAGTTATGTTTTCCAATTTGCTTTTGTCTCTCATATTCCCACTTGACAATCAGCTTCTCCGAATAGTTGGATGTGTTAACGAATAATTGATAAGATAAATTTTTTGACAGAATAATTGATAAGATAATTAGAAATTCAAAAACTCGTATTTTTTTTTTATTAATCTATGAAGTGCTTCAAAGGAAGGAAATAAGAAAGAATTTATCATCTCTTCTCAAGCATTGATTAGTCATGTCATACCCATATTGGGTATGAATTGGATACATGTACTCATTGAATCTTCTCCGTTGCATATTAAAAATTTATAAAAATAGGTACGTAACTCGAGTATAATTCCCTTGTAAAAAATAAAAAAAGAAATTCGAGTATAATTCCGGTGACATCAGGAGTAGTTGGATACCATTTACATCATCTTCCCCCTCCCCCTTCATTTAAGATTAGTTTTAACTAAAAAATTTCCCTTTCACTCGAACATTCATTTTTATTTCCTACCCATTCTTCTTAATTTACTTGAGATATAAGTTTGCTAATTATTTTATTAATTTTCACACAAAAAAATTTCGATTTTTTTTATTATTTGTATTCACTTTAATATTTATTTCAATTTTTATATGATTTTGCCATGTTTTAATATATATAAAAATTCAAATTTCGTCTTTACACCCCCCCCCCTTCTCAAAGTTCCTTTATTTAGATAAGTGGAAAGAGAAACACTACGTGCCTCTCTAAATTTTTATTTTTAAGCAAACATAGAGACGTCAAAAAGTGAAAATTAAAAACAATTTGTATATTATGTCAAACGCATTATACAAGTAATCTTTTGTACAGAAAACTAAGGTAATTTACATGTCTATAGAGATTCACATGCATGTATATTGCTAGAACAAATTGATCAAAGAAAATAAAAATAATTAAATATAAGAGCTAGTGGTGATTTAGTCCATTTTAGTTCACATCCGTTCAACGTGTTTGGTTAACATAGTTCTTCTTTCTTACTACAACTTTATTTGCCTTTTTGCTGATATGTAGTTTAAAAAAATTAAAGGAATTTTTTCCCCTCCTCCAAATGGTGAATACAATTGTAGACAAACAAGTGTGCCATAAATTGAATTAATTGTAAATTAATAATTTAGTTATTATTAACTATAAATGATTTATTAATTAAATACTTTAATAATTTTCTAATTATTTTTGTAATTGAAGCTCAGTGTGGATCGGAGCTTCAATGTTTTGGTCGCGTTTTACTTATCATTGGTACTCCAAGCGTTTACACTGTTTGCACGTATTTTTTGGCTGATTAAATGTTTTTTAATTAATCATTTTATTATTAAATATCTAAGTATAAGGTCTGTTTAAACTTAAAAAATGTGATTCTAATATCATGTAAAGAAGTTGATTTTAAAATTATGATAAATACTCATACTTGAAAAAATATAAACAGATTTACTAAACACAATAATTTAGATTGGTCAACTGAATCATCATGTCTAAATTGATAGTTGAAAATGTAATTAAGATGATAAAAGTATGTACATACTTCATTTCTGTACCCTTCGATCTTCCTTGGGCCGACCCAATATACTTGCTCAATGCCCGGCTTAGTAGGGTCAACCAAACGAGATCTTAGTGCTAAATATGGGAGGATTAGGCGTTTTTATATCTTATTTTGCCTTGTCATATATTTCGAAAATATAAGATATATTTTAATCATACCTTAATTATTAGTAGTATTTTTACATATCTTATTCCTTAATCTTAGAGATAAGATATGATAAGATTAAGATTGTTATTTGATGACCTCTATATAAGACAGGCTAAACTAGGACCAAAGAAAATATATTTTTATGCTCTGGTAGACAATCTCAAACACTAGAGAAATTCTTTATGTAAACAATTTCCAAACTTCTTACGTACATAATTGCGTAAATGGTGTGCCTATATATATATATATGTTTGTGTATCAAAATATTGCATTAAATGTCGAAGAACAATAGAAAAAAAAATCTTTGACGGTAAATAATATTTTTTAAAAAATAATGCTGTAGCAATATTAACTTAGAATTATCTGTAAAAAAAAAAATAGAATTAGAATGCCACCCACCCATATTTGTTTGTTCAAGTGACAAAGAACTGAATTTCCCTTAAACAAGGTTTATGGTTGAAATCTTAGATTGATCTTTTGGGCAATGTTTATTGTTCTAGTTCTAGGACACTGATCGTTACTCTTTAAAGTACAAGAAAATAGTAGAGAAAGTTATGCTAAAAAAAGAACAAGCACGCAAATATATATATATATATATATATATATATATATATGAAAAAAATTGATAGAAGATAAAGAGCTTTTTCTCATATATAGGCCAATAGCATATATGAAGGATTTATGGGAGACTTTATTTAAATTATTTGTTGCTGCTTGTCTTGCCTTGCCTTGCCTTGCTCACCTAAGACTAAAGGCTTTTTTTGTTGTTGTTATTGTTTTGCATAAACATTCATTGTTGTCCAACTCATCAAAGTCCGTGATATTCAGATGCATTTTTGCGACGCCTCTCATTATGTCCAGCCAAACGTCTTCGGCAACTCCTTTTTGAGTCATCGAATTCTGATAGCTCATGAAACCTAGAAAATGAAATTATTCCAAAGTTAAGTCATCGGAAATTTTTATACAGCATTTGTTCCCACAAATAACATTATATGCTTCTTGGTTAAGGACAAGTTCAAAGGCGCAAACTCATTTCATTTAGGTTCTATTTGGATTAATTTTTCTATAAATATGTACTTATAGAAAAAGAAAATACAAGATTAAAATGATTAAAAAAAATTCGTAAATTAAAATTGGCTCACTATTTTAAATTTTGTAGAAGTTAAATGAAAATTTTTTTATATATAGATTAAACTACATAAATTACTCTTAACTTATAATGAAAGTAATTTATTTTATCTTTTTTTCCTATAAATACTTGTGAAGTAGTTTATTCAAAAAGACTATATAGAATGAACATGTTTAAATTTACCTAAAAGAATTAAAAGTTTGGATAGAAAACCATTTGTGAATTCAAGTAGCTAGCTTGAAATTTCAAAATAGTTGGTTCATGATTGCTATTGTTTAATCTTTTTAAATGGAAGAATGTGTCATTTATTGATGATTGTGTATTAACAAAAATCACATGCCTAATTGTTGATAATAAGATGATACGAAATCATCCCGGAACCCGATTTTCCATCTCCATGGAAGTTCCTCCAATTTTGTGGATTAAAACGTGAACAGCTTTTGTTTTGTCAACTTCATGGGTTAAAAGCATGATTCCAAAATTTATAAGTGGTCACTAAAGTGAAAATGCTATATATATATATATATATATATGTGTGTGTGTGTGTATTAAAATTCCATTTAGAATGATTCTTTGTTAGCTTTTAATGCAGACCAATGTCCCTGTTTTAACACAAAATAGTTAGTCATCTAGAATATATCGTACCTGTGTATAGAATGCTGGGGGTAATAGGATCAAATTAATTTGACAACATTCCATAAATATTTTTGTAAATATGCTCATGATTTGTCTAAATGTAAAAATGCACCTTAATGCATAATCATACATGGTAGTGTGTCAAGAATACTGTACTTAAGATTATTTTTATTTTTTTTCCATTTGGGAAGCAGTAAAATATTTGTAGAACACGTTGTCGCTAGTATTTTACTAATCTGTGCTAGGTAGAAGTGAAAATGAAAGTGAATAAAATTCACGAAATTTCAAACACCAACAAGCTTAGACACATTTCAAGTGATGAATAAAATTAACGAAATTTTAAACACAGAATAAGCTTAGACACATTTCATATAGTTGATAGTTGACACTTCAACAAAGTATACCCTAATTAAGTGTTGTCTCTGACTAGGGTTGATTGGAAAGGGTAAAAGGTATACATAACGAAATTCTAAACAAACCTCTTCACACACACAAACACACTATATGTATATATATATATATATATATATATATATATATATATATATATAGTTGGATTTACACACAAAAAAGGAATCGTTTTAAATATGTAGTACTTCAAATAGATCAAGGTTGTCAACCTACCTACTACATTGTTGACAAAACCGTTGGTGCTGGTCTCCAATGAGTACGGCAGGAGCCTTGGCATGGTACTCACAAACCTTGTGACGCCTATGGTAGGGCTTAGCTTCACTTAGATCAGCGTTACAACCATCAACTTGACATGAAGGTGGCACTGAGCCTCCAGCTTTGGACCCTCTCTTACTACTTACCACCTTCTTTTTCCTACCATCATCTCCATACTCACTCACCTCCTCCTCTTCCTCTTCTTCGTACTCATCCTCCTCCTTGTAACTCATGTTCCTTTTTCCCTCACTCCAACTTTCGTCCATAGGTTCAAGGAAATTTTGAAGAGAATTGAAAGAGAGATTGATGATGATCTAGCTAGCTAGAAAAGGTTACAGAGAAGTCAAGGAGTAGTCCACATATAAATAGAAAAACTAGAAAGGTATATAGATTGAGAGAATGAGTGTGGACCACAAAGGGTCTTCATTTATTGGTTGCCACCTTGAGGGTAATAGTGAAACAACATTGAATATTTTCTCATCATACTTTTTACATTTAACAATTTTACATAATAATTTGTTTATGTCTCATCCATTTCAATCACACCACACATAATTACATGTAATATTTTTAACATATTGGTTTAGTTTAAATGTAAAGAAATAATTACTTCTTTTTGTAAAAAAAAAACTCATAAAATTAAAAGAAATAAGCTATTAATTTTAAAATAAATTAAAATATGCATTCTTTCTCTTCTTCTATTTCCTTCACTTCTCTCTCTTCTCTTTTACTACTTGTTTGTTTAGGTAAAATAAATAGAGTGAAAGAAAAAAATAAAAAATAAATAATAAATTGTCACCCTTTGGTTGAGGGGAAATAAAAAGATCTAATTATTTCTACAAAACTAACCTGAAAATTCTTTTTCCTCAAATTAATTACCATGAAATGGAATGAAAATGATCTCCTTTTTTATTTAAAAAAAATTATCTTTTTTATTTTTATTTTTTGTTACAGTTTATGAAGAATTAAATATTTTAATAAAATAAAATATTTTTGAAAAATAATAAATAATTTTATATTAAGAGAAAAAGTAAAAAAAAATTATATAATTTATTTATTTATTTTGTTTTGTTTTCGATCATCCACACAAGTAAAAATAAATTTCTTTACTTCTTCCTTTCAATTTTTGTGTATCCAAATAACACATATTTCTTACTATCTTTCTATCATTTTTACTTCTTTCCTGGCACCTTAATTTTTTCCTCTCTATTTTAATTCTAAAAATCCAAACAAAGCATGTCACCACTATAAGGACAGTGTAAAAAAGAAATTATTTTTAAAGTGAAAGGTTGCTACTAGCTAGCCAACTAAAGTGCAAGGAAACCTAGCAAAGACTACAAAACCATTTTTTTTTGGGGGGGGGGGGGGGGGGGGTGAATGACTACAAAACCATTTATTCTCCCTCTGCTACGCTTGGATTTTCGTTTCACACGAATTTTATCTAGATAATACTTGCTGATAGTTTAGTAAGAGAATCTACATAATTATATTGATTCCCTTCAATTTGATAAGAACTCGTTTCCATTTTTATTGGCTCCCAACCATCGGCGCCAGGGTTTTTTAATCTCCTTATTTGGCAGCTTGCAATTAATTACAGTCAACATTCAAGAGAGCAAGGGGAAAAAAACTGGAGAAAGAAATTAAACGAAGAGGAAGGAATTCTTAATATAATCAAGTTCATGAAATTCAATAAATAGTTAAATCCATGAAAAGTTAATGAGAAAATTTACTTTTACTCATTTTTTTATAGTTAGAAAATGAAAGAGAGAAAAAGTAAACTAAAGTCAATGACATATTAATTGGAGAGAGATAAAAAAAGTTAAGTTATGAAAAATATTATAGAAATAAAATAAATCAAAATTTATTATTATTATTATTTGTTTCATAATACTTTTGTTTATGAATTAGGCTATCTTTGTACTCTATTTTTTTAATAGTATTTTCTTAAAAATTATTATTACAATTTGAAAACAAGAAAAAAAATCATATTTGGATACTTAACTATCAAGTAACGCCTAATGGGAGAGAAAAATATTAATATTATAGGTAATTTGACAGAAACAGGTGTTTAAATATCATACTTAATTGATATTATAGGAATATATAATGTGATAGATGAAAAGAGATAAAAAAAAATTAAAATTTTAGTTAGAAATTTTAAAAAAATGGATGTTCAAGCTCAAGTGAAAACTTTGTGCCTTTTATGGCCGCTCTGCCAGGTAAAATGGATGTTAAAGTTGAAAAAAGAAAGATCTATTTTTTTAAAATGAGTTTCATATAGCGTCATCCACACACGTTCTTTTTTATTGGTACGGATCTTCCAATCACGTTCAAGACATAAAATCCAACACGAAAATAATAAATATATAAGAAAATAGAACACCAATATCAGTGCATGGTTTAAATATCTTGTCGTCTGCATGGACAAATTTTTTTCTGTCTTCTAGCTACAAAGAAGTGGTAATTATTAGAAGGCAACAGAAGTCTGTGCTCAAATTTTGAAGAAAAGAAAGTGGAGAGATCCCTATTTCTTTTTTCTTCGTAAATCAGAAATCATTGATAACTAATTAGCTCAGAGATTAATTTTCCTTGTGGTGAGTCAAGATAATTTTGTATATAATGCAAATCGAACATAAATTCTCTCATTAAATAGATTATTGAACAAAATCTTATATCACTATATCAATATACCAATCCTTTGAATTCCTCTAAATTTCTCTTTTTTAAATGATATATATATATATATATATATATATATATATATATGATGATTTAGTAATTTTATGTTGTCAGTTTCTTATTTCATTTTTACATTCCTCTTTTCACGGATAAAAAAAAGTGTGAGAGAAACTTAATTAAAGAGTAATGATATATAAATTATTTTTTATTTTAGGATCTCAATTAAAAATATTTTTCCTTGCAGGTTCCTTAATTAATATCCCAAAAATACTAATTAATATTTATTTTTATTTTAAATATTCCACTAATATATGTCATTCTTTATCTCTTTCTTCCTATCTATCATATATCTTATTATATCTATCATTTTCTCTCTTTTTTTATTCCATCTATAAGTATTGAATAACACGTATCAAACATTTTCATAATTAAATTAACTTTTTTTATATTTTATCATAAAAATAAAGGTGCATATATAGATGGTGTTAAATAAAAATTATTGAACATGTAGATCAATTCATTAGTTATTTTAAATATATAAATACATTAAATATTTAAAAGAATTTTTATTATTTATAATAATTTTATTCGACAAAATTAGCTTCAACTAGGTCTCCAAAATACTACTAATAGTGTAAAAGAAAAGATTAGAAATGTGAGAGAAATAGTAATATTCTGGATGTAACATACACTATTAAAATGAATGATAGTCCTTATCGTGGACAAGATGGGGAGGGGTGTGGGTGTGGGGGACGATTCGTTGGTGAAGCGAAGCGTGCATCTGAATTATTGGAAAGGGAGAAGATACGGCGAAGTGATTTAACAAGTTTGGCCTATCTGGCTACGTACGAATAGCAACTATTGCATGGTGTGTGTTGGATCTTTTGGTTTTTGGCCCTCTTGCTTATTTTGTTCCCACTTTGCATTTTTGGTGCAGAGCCAACTACAGTGCAGTGAATTGGCCAGCTAGCTCTATACTGTCACCTGGGTTACCGTCCTTATTGCTTCCATTATCTTCTCGCTAGGACCACTTTTATTCATTATTATCGTTTATTGTATTGGTCCCCACTGGTACGAGGGAAACATCTCTGAAAGTGAACTATCTTGTTTGTTTTTATAGAATATTCAATGCTGATGGCTACGCTCTTTGAATTTTCAAACTACACGCTCCTATTAATTCATCCCACTCAAGTTAACCATTCATGAGATGATTCAATTCAAACATGCATGTCATACAATTCTTTATTGCTATAGACTCTACATTGAGGAAGAGACGCACACACATTGAATGATGACAGATATATATATATATATATATATATATATATATAGAGAGAGAGAGAGAGAGAGAGAGAGAGAGAGAGAGACAGAGAGACAGAGAGAGAGAGAGAGAGAGGAGGCAGTAGAAGAAGTTATTATCGTGTAAAGCTAGCCCTCTAATCTCTAAGGTAGTTTCAGTCTGTCCTATATATACTGGACCATAATTTCTGTATATTCACTGTTTCAAAAGTGGGCTATGTTTATCTCGATCAATTCAAATGCACGTTGAAATTACAATTTTTTTTTAATTTTTATGGAGGAATACGAAATTTAGCCCACTCCTGTACTTATAATTTACTCATAAATATATTTGAGTAAAATATGTTTTTTTAGTTGTTAAAATATTTTGAAATTTAGTTTAGTTCTCATAAAAATTTATTATTTTTAGTCATGCATCTTAATATAGAAATATATGTTTTAGTCCTTAAAGAAGGAATGAAACTGTATCACTTTTAATAAATATGAAGACTTAATATATTCAATTTTATAGGGATTAAAATAGATTTTTGAGTTATTTTAAGAGATAATAGAACATATTTTACCTACATATTTATGTATATACATGCGATAATCCTTAAATACATGAATTTATAAAGTGAGATAGTGGATTCTATAAGTTGAGGACCTAAGACGCTTTAAGAAATAAATCAATTTTGGGATTAGACCACATTATAAAGTTAAATTTCATATACTACTGGAAAAAAATTATTCTGCTAGATTTATCTCATATTCGTTTGTTTAAGAGTAACCCCCCACCTCTAAAATTAGAAAAATGTAAAAAAAAAAAAAACTCTGAAATTAAAATATATTAGTCATTTAGTTTTGCTACGAATTACAACGATAATAAATTATAATAATAGTAAGTTATAAAATTTATGGATTGCAATGACAATAAATTGTAAATTTTAGGGGCTAAAATGAGAACAATTTCAATTTCAGAATTCATTTGACAATTTTTTAATCGGAAACTATTATGTTAACACCTAACAAACTTAGGGGCTTTACTTTTCCTCGTCATGGGTGAGAGATCAAGATGCTTAATTTATTGAGTCAAATATTAAGGTTGTTCGATATGGGTGACTGATGCTGATAAAAAAATTTATAAAAAAAAAAATCAAACATAAATTTTTTATTAATTAAATAGATTATTCCTCACATGTTAATATAATAAAATCTTATACCGTATTAATCATGAGTTAAATTCGGGAACTAAAATAAAGAATATTTACTCATTTGTATAAACTAAAGCTTAATGAAAATTAAGTTATTAAATTTAGACATGTACCATATATATTATATCAACAAATAATTCTATTATGATAAAGTAAATTAATATATTTCATTGGTTTACCATATTATTTGGGAAATATCCACTGGTGACAAATGCAAAAGTAAGAAATATTATATCGTTCCACTTAATATTATACTAATTAACCTTAATATCATCTAATATCTTGTTTTTTTTTCTTCTTCAAAATCGTGTGTTTGTAGAGACGTTGGATGTTTCACCTCCGGATCGTGGAATATAATGACGCATTCATCATTTAAAGATAATTGAATGGTAAATTGTTATTGTTAAGTTTTTTCCCCAAAAAATTTAAAACAAATACTAAAAAATTTATAATAATTCACCTGCTTAAAAAAAATGTGTGTAAACATTATAACTTTTTTTAATTTATTTTGAAGTATTTCCTGCCGAAGATGATATATTGAATAGGGCTTGGTGTGATCATATATTTTTGTGCCAAGTGATAGGTTAAAAATATAATTTTTTTTAAGTTTTATTGTCACTGTATAATTATATTTTGTTTTATTTTATTTTAATATCTTATCAATATTAATATTAAAATATTATATTTTTTCTTAATTTAACTGTTAATATTATTAAAAATATTAACAAAATATATTGACAATTACATTTTCTGCAAATACAAGGATATAGCATTGCCCAATTAGTCTTTTTAATAAAAAAAAATATTGATTGACTGCTTCCATTATGTTGTTACTAGTAAATATAATTATTTTAGGTTTTGAATCTTCTAAATTATCAAGCAAGAAGTCTGGACCCATTTTTTAATAATTTAGAACATGAGAGAGATGGAGGATGTTTCAAATAAGAAATTTCTTAAAATGAAAAAAATGAGAACCGTTAACGGAGGTAATTGAATTATAATTAAAGAATAATGGTTTAAATATATTTTTAATTTTTGTAAGTTTATATTTTTTTAATTTTGGTTCCTAAATAATTTTATTCATTTTTAGTCCCTATAAATTTGTATCTTTTCAATTTTGATCCTTATAAAATATTTTGTTCATTTTTGGTTTATGTTAATTTGTATTTTTTTTCAATTTTTGATTTTTGAAAGCATGAATCTATGGAGATTATAAATGAAAAAATTGAAATTTAAACTTATCGAAACCACAATGGAAAAAATACCAATTTACATGGACTAAAATTTAAAAAGTGAACACCATCATTATAAAATTATTATCATTATTATTATTATAATTATTGTCACTATTATCATGATCATTATTAACCATCATCATGCCTTCCTATTGCCATGATTGTCCCTGCAATAACGATCATAACCGTCACCTTTACCATGACCGTATGTAACAATAGTGATGATAATAATTGGAGATATAAAGTTATAATTCAACAATAAAATTACTTTTTTTATAAACTTATTAACAATATTATAATTGATGAAAAATATACTCATATAATAATTTGATCTCTATCCCATCCTCTCCCCATGCACCCACACTTCCCACGCCCACAACCACGAACAGATACACATTGGTAATTATATTTTTAGTTGTTGAAAAATTATTACAATACTGAAAGCAATAGTTTCATCGTTGTATTTTATAAAAAATATTGAAGTTTTAAAGCTAACACTTTTTCCTCTTATATTAGGACCAAAATTTGGACATTTAAAAAAAATATACAACTGCTGAAACATCATTAACCAAACCATTGTAATAAATCAGAATTTTAAATTCGAATCGTATAATGGTAACGGATGATCAATATTTAAAGTTATACTAAAAATAAATAATTTTGAATATATTTATGTTAAAAATAAATTAGAACAACTTTTTATAAATAACAAAGAAAAATTATGTACTTTCAAATTGTGAATACTCACGAATACATGTATGTTACAACTCATCCCTTCTTCATTAAGAAACAGGTAGAAAAAAAATCATTTATTTTGCTCATGGGTATTCATTAAGTTATCAATTTTTAATTCATAGTGGGTTTTACCTATGAGTATATGCAGGTTCAATTTTTTTTCCATCCTTTTAATCTTAATTATTCATAATAAAATCTAATGATTAACACTTTTTTTTCCATATTCATGTATGTATAAAAGGATACAGAGATCCATTAAAAAGATAAAAAAGATTAAATTACACTCATGTTAATTACGCTAACTATTCCATAATCACATTTTTGTATATTTTAAAGGTATATATTACATCAATTTTGATGTTATGAACAATGTTTTAAATAATTTTAGATTGATAATTTTTTAAAATAAGATGT
>PYAF01002798.1:2370666-2383064 GCA_007407185.1 Glycine tomentella | reverse complement strand
GTCATTTTAATTTTTCATATTTCAATCATAAAAAAATATATTTCTTAGAATGTTACTATAGATCGTGTAATTTATTTGAACTAATACAGAGAAATTTAATTTATTTGAATTATCACTGCTAGAAATTAATGTAATATTAACAAAATTTAGTTAAGAAAGTAAGGAATTTTTGTCACTAATATTAGTGTCACAAAAAATTTAGTGACAAGTTTTTAAAAAATTTATATAATTTGTTTTACCATTAGTATGTTTTTAGTGTATTTTATTTTAAAAATAGTTTTTTATTTCAAACTTCTTTTAATTTTTTTATTAGTTAATCTTTATGAAGCATGTGATAAATCTATTATTGTTAATTAAAGGGAATAAAATTGATTAAAATATAAATCAATCGAATAGATGACTAATAAATTGAAGCCGTTGCTGACATAACATGTATTTGCATCCAATAGCGATGTAATGGCGAATCAAATTCTCAAACTTTGAATTCGATCACATGAACGAATATAGATGTGTACCAAGAACCATTTGATGACCGACACTATTGTTTGTTTTGCTTCTTTGGTATCATCAATGGAATTGACACAGAATATGTTCGCCACCAAAGATAACGTGGATTCAACAGCCAGTGGAATCGTCACATGTGAGGGAGCACTTAAACCTCATGGCTAATATATGTTTTCTTTAGAAATTCCTTTTTTTTTCTTTCTTCCAGAGACAATAGACAGGTGTCGGCTAACTCACGAAATTAGAGATTAATTAAGAGAATTTTATACAATAAGAAATTCAACATCAGTTTTTTTTATTTTTAAAATAAATCATTTTTTCACGTTTGAATGTCATTGCATCAACCTTATGATTATATAAGAATTTATTTAATAGTATTTAATATATTTTGTTTGATGTTTTTAATTAAATCTTCATATATTTTTGGTTCATTTTTCATTCATTTAAGTTTATTTTTCTAATTTTAGTTCATGTAAATTGACATTTTCCAATTTTGATTCCTGTAATATTCTATTTTTTTATATTTATAATTCTCATAAGTTTGTGCCTACAAGAACCAAAATTAAAAAAATATAAATTTATCAAGACTAAAATTAGAAAAATAAATTTAAATGAACCAAAAATAAAAATACATAACTTACAAGAACCAAAAATATAGTTAAACCTTTTACTTATTTTTGAAAAGATAAATATTAACTAAACTTAATTATGATATAAATAAATGTTTTTATGCAAAATGAAAAATTAATAGTATATTTGTCAATCGATTCAATTAAAGGAGCTCTGTGATCTTTCAAACTAATTATAAAATAAAAGTTTACGTTCTCACTTTAAATATTTACTCACATAAGTTAAATCCATATCTAAAAGACACTTTATCAATCTTTCATATGATTTTATTCCAAATTTTAGCATCTGACATCTAAAAGAGTGAAAACTAAAATTTATAGAATCTTATACCTGCCCAGTTTAATGTAAGTTAAAAGTTTATTGTCTTTACAACTTGCCTTTTATCACATTTAAAATTCTGCTATTCGCATCTGATTTATTTTGTCGCCATCAACTAACTCTGTGGTTATTATTTTCTTAAAACTATACAAACTATCCTCTAAAAAAAACAGAAAAAGAGTTATACATTGATAATAATGAGTAAAAAAAAAACAGTTTTAGAGGATGCATGTATGTAATTTTTTTTAAATATCAAAGAATACATGGGTAGGTTTTACAGAATAATAAGAAATATGTATAATTTTTTTGAATGATATGGGAGACGTGTAATTTATTAAAAAATATACTACACCTTAATATTGGTGTGGGGTATTCATTACTTTTATTACTTTTGTTGATGATTAATTTTTATCAAAATATCTAATAATAATCTTTAGTGAATCTTTTTACCTTTAAGTCCACTTTAGTTATAATCTAGAGATGGGTTAGCCTATAATCTATGGCTAAAAGGGGACCAATTTTTTTTTAAAAATATTTATAGCTGTATAGTAAAATAATAATAATAATATTATTATTATTATATGTTGTTTTCTTATGTATCAAAAATATTATTTTCATAATAAGTTAAAATTGGTTTCTTGTTATGTCTCTTGTTATTTAAATTAAAATATAGCATGTGAGTAAAATATACAAAAGATTTAATTTTTTTTCCTAATGTGTTATATTCATAAATGCATGGTAAATGAATTTTCAAGATATTAACATATAATCAACCTATTATAATAACTTAAATTATAAAGAAATTAAAGCTAAAAGTTAGTATATTATAAATAACTAAAATATATGATGCGGTGAGAAATGAAAAAAGATAAAGAAAATTAAAATCACATAAAAATTATATTCGTATCACACTAATTTTGACTACAAGTGATGTCGTTTCTACATCATTTTTAATTACAACAAATTTAGTAAATGACCGTCTATATCAGTTATATTAATTAACAATTGATGCAAAATCTATTTTTCTTTAAAAAGTATTACAGTTTCATTTCATCCACACAATATATAATATACCATTTTTTTTTCCTACTGCAAAGACAAAACTGAAAACAATGTGTTTGAAGGTATGAGAATATTATTGTCAACTAATAAAGAAATCACTTCTTTCTATAGATTTTAACAAAGAAATCATAAACCTTTTTTTTTTTTTTGGTTACATGGCCTAAATGCGAAAAAAAATTGTTGTCTTCTTTTACTTCCACATTTCTGATGTCATAAATCTTTTACTTGGGAAATATTTATCTATATCGGATAAAGCCTCCACCTATGCTTCTAAAGGAAGCTTTAACATAGATGAATGAATATAAAAACACCAAAAAAAAATATTTATATAATAGCTATACTAACAAACATTAACACAATTTTATCATGAAATCTAACTTATTAATTAAATAAAGTGTATGAATTATTATAATTTTTTTTATACTTATATGTGATCCTTATAGATAGAAAAAATTAACATATTAACCTTCTTTTATAATATATGAAAATTAAGAAATAATGACATTTTTTTATAATTGTAAATAAAAACATATCAACTAAAAATTAAAATTTTAAAAAATACTCTATTGTTGAAAATCCTACTATCACTAATTTTAGAGTTGAATTATGTTCAAACTCAAATTTTAAAATGATGTGAAGCCTATACTAGTGGTTGTTGATGTCATTATTGTATTACTATAGATGTCTCACATGCAAACTTTACACAAGAATTGTTTGGTCCTTAGTGTAAAGGGTGTGTTGGAAATTTTCCCATTGTCTAGTAATATGAATAAAATGATGTATATGAATGGGGAGCAATCTCATGAACTAATTTTAAGAGTTGATTTAGACACATCCTAAAATTGTAAGGCTTGTTGAGAATGTGAATATAAGTTTTTGTCTCAAATGTAAAAGTGTTTTTCAAACTAAAGTAACGTTATGTTATAAACAAGAAATTTACATTCACTAACAGTACTAGGATTGGAAATTCTAAGCTAAACAATATGTAGCACATGTATTGGCAATTTGGCATAATTGTCGTATTAAAATTATTAATGTAAAACTAAACAAACCTAGCTATTACAAAAAAAACAGAAAAATATTACAAAGAATAATTTGAATAGAAAATAAGATTATCATAATTCAATAATATTTTTTAATGTAACGTTAGTTTTTATTTATTTCATAGATATATAATTTATAATAATGTTAATTTCATTGAATAAATATCCGCATATCATTCAAATATACCTAACAATCCGTAAAGCACAATAAATGAATTAATGCATAATTTACAATAAATTGATAATTTCGTTTTGTCCGGAGTGGATAAACCAATCACTGTTTTTTTAAGTGAGTTGCATTCGGCCCAATCCAAGTAAAATGGTAGATAAGGCTGCAGCATTACAATGGCCCAGTATTGAACAAAAATAGGTGAAGCGACCCAATTACATTGATTTAAACCACCATCTACCGACTCATCCCACCCGATAAAGCAGATGTGATGGCCCAAACCTTGGGGGGAGAGAAAGTGGTCCCTTGTATTAAACTAATCAAGTGCAATGAGTTTTTTCCCCTAAAGATATCCATCTAATTGGAATTCATGAGTCTAATTCTCGAAACAAGTAGATCATGAAGGTAGATTGTCTCTTCAACAAATTTTTTTCATACATATGATAAAAAAAAAATCTTTGAATATACTTGAAAAACCTAATGATTTACCAATTATGCTAGATAGATCTTGTGGATAATACAATGAGTTAACTTTTTTTTTTTTTTTTATGAAGTAATACAATGAAATTACTTTGCTGGTACTCCTCTTCTATTATTTAAATTTTATGATGTGTGGCCATATCAACTTAAAATTGTTTGCATAATGCATATCTCCTTAATTTTCTGATATATAAACGTACTAATGAAAGGAGCGTTTTTCTATTTGGTAGGGCACGTTGATGAACGTGTGCTGACTTGCGGACCCCATTATCGACCAATATAGTATTGAGGTGCTTCAAGTAGCTAGCTTAACACGGCTTGATTAATGGCTTTCTCCAGATTAAATTGCATTCTATAATTTGTTCACAATAATCAGCCACCTATATATAAATCATGCAGCTTTTGATATGGGTATATTATTGGCCCAACATTCTCTCATTCTTAATATCCAAGAATAGAAATTGGTTCCTAGAGCTTGCCAACCTCTTCCAGCATTGCATATTTTATTTGTTGCACAAATTGTGGGAGACTACCTGCTATTGCTATATATCAAGTGGGAGTTATTTCAATAAGGCAACAAGGTTTCCTTTAATACGTTTTCACTATCATTATCATGACGGGACATATTGTCAAATCGTATTCTTATTTAATACGGAAGTTGGTGTGTGAGTGATTGAGAACCCAATCCCAAAACTGTCCAACACGAGAAACCACCAATTGTATATGCTATGATGTAATTATCAGGGAATAGGTATATACTTAGTTTGTAGAAAAGTCAAAACTTAATTAGCAGACACATCAGGTGAAGCTAGCACAGGTGTGTTTAATTTATCATAAACCAGGCGTTATTCTACCTAAACACTGTTAGGTGTAGAATTGATAATGTTTTTCTTACTTATACTGTTATCTTTTTATGATTTGTTTTACTTTAAAATTAAAATAAAATCATTTACAATATTATCAAATGCGATAAAATTTATAACTTTATAAATATAAAACAAAATAATTTATAAATGAATTGAAATCTAGAGTTCATGTAATTTTCAAATAATTAAAGTCCATAGAACAGTGAAGGATTGTTCGATTAATGAATAATGAAGGTAAGAACGTAGTAGAAGGTACAAGAAAAATTGGTGGTGAAACAGTGCCACTCCTAGTGAGGATCGGAATAGCTGTAACGATTACACAGTAGCTAGCAGGGAAAGCTGGTGGGATTTATTGTGTTTAATGATTCCTCTACAGATGCTTTTTGTAAGGTATTAATCATAGTCCTACATTATGATCCGGAAATGATTCTCTGGGACAGAAAGTAAACAAATAATTAATTAATTCAAAGACGATCGAAAAGGAAGTGGTAACTTATATAATGTTATAGTCCCGTGATACCAAATCTCAAATTCAAATAATACATGTCTATGCCAATAGGTTCTGGCCGAAGTAACACATAGGACTGAGTTAATTGGTTGAAGCAATATGAGAAGTTTGAACATGCAGAGATGCCAAATATATTATCCCGAACATGATTTATTCGTCTCATCGGCCAAGGGCAGAAAGGTTCAAATTACTTTTATTTAGTTGATATGTAAAACAGAAACACTTCATTCAATATATACTCTTGAATATTACTTTAAATATTTAGACCGATGTAGTGGAGTGTTCTGATCAACAATTGCTGATGATAAGGAGTGTTTTGAGGTTTCATTTCATCAAACTCATGAGATGGAAAAATGAATTCAATTATTGAGGTAGAAAAATTGGCATGTATCGTCAATAGGAAGGTAATAACAACCTCTTTTAGTGGACCACTCAAAACTATGAACGGTGCTTCATGAATATATCTATATCTATATATATATATATATATATTCATGCAGCTAACTAGCTTCCCAAGTGCATGTATACGTAGAATATGAAATTTTTGTGTCCTCTATCAAATATAGAACTTCAGCTGTAGAAAATAATTTAGAATTTCAACTCATCAAGATTATTCTCAAATAACAAAGATTCAAGGGTTTCCTTTTCTATTTCACTTTGGCATACTCTCGTATCAGTCTCCTCCAACAATAGTTATATTCTACTACATGAGTTCGGCTAGACGAACTACATGGATCAACTATTAAACTTGATTAAAAAAAATTAGAAATATTATTCACTATATATATGAAATTCTTTTTAATAATAATTTCCTCCAATGTTAATTTTTTAATTACTCTCTATTCCTTTTTAAAGAACTAAAAATTATGCTATTTTGGTATTTACTCAGTTCATCGCTATTTTTTTCTTTGCACGTATCCAAATTAAGCACTTTAACAACTAATTTTCTATTCTATTTTTCTCTTTAGATGTCACACCGTTATCTCCAAATCACCCTTGTATGGTTCAAATCACTGGTCCAGCACATTTCTAACTAAGGGTATAATTATTATGGGAATGATAAAGAAAGAGGATGCAATGTGTTTGCATAATGTTAAATGGAAAGTAGGAAACATGTGAATCTGAGATGTGGATTTTCTTATCGGGTACGGAACCAATCATAGTAACTCTGCTTGGTTCATGTCAGATATTATGAATTTCGTTAGACGATTCTCTTGTGTGCTAACCAATTTTGAGGCTTTGTGCAAGATATGTTACACTGTATAAATTCTCCAAATTGTCCATTGCAAAAATGACTGGAGCCATGTAATTATATATAGCTTTTAGCTTCGTGTTTATGGGGCAGCACTGGTACTACTTGTAATTGTTTGTTATGACTATAAATTTTAATTGCCCAAAGCTATCAAGTATCAACAGAACTAGAATATCAGATTTACGTTACTTACAAAGATTTTATGATCCTGTCCCTGTACGTAGTTATTAGTTAGTCATAAAATTTGGCTTTTAGTAACCCGTAGTTCTGAGCAGATTCACATAATCTAAGCGCACTCTTCGTGGTTCATTATTATATTTTTGGATTAAATATTTTTTATTCTATTATTTACCTTGACTTTGATTTATGTCTCTATACTCTAGAAGTTAGCTAATTTGGATTCTTATAGTTTTATTCCATTTAAATTTCGGTCATTATTATTTATTAAACATTACCTTTGATGTTTATCTGTTCTAGAATACATATGTGGCATATTGCTAGTGGCAAAGACCAAAACTTAAACAGAATGAAATTATTATTATAAGAACTAAAAATCAAACTGTTTAGTATAGAGAATAAAATCAAAATTGAGGTAAATTATGAACACAAAAAGTATATTAAAACGTTATATATATTTTTATGGGCTCGTGATATTAGCTTCCTGTCAATCACCATATATACTTGTTTTGGGATAATTTGGTAAGGAAGTTGAAGTATCAGGGGAACAACTGAGATAGATATTGCATCTAATTCAGTCACTAAATGGAAAATAATTAATCGGAAATCATAATTGATCGAGGGTGATTAACTACTGATTTAGAAAGGATTACACCCTACAACTTATGTTGGACTTTTATAGGAAACATTGTAATGTAAGGTTTGTGGACCTAACTTGAACACAATTTCTTTGAAAATCATAATCAGGGCCCATAGCTGACTGATGGTACTAAAATTATCACACATTGAAAATTGCTTTCTCGCCATATATCATGCTTCGCACAACTGTGTATATAGACAAGAAGAAAGATACAAAAGAAGGGAATGTGAGTAAACACATAATTACGAAGGTGTTATCATTTAGATAGTCATGAATCATATAATAATATAATAATACTGACACAGAAATTTCATATTTGCAAAAAGAAGAGCTGTTGACAGGTTGCTTATTGCGATCATTATCCTTTCGATTATTTATTTATTTCTTTTCATACTTATAGTAATACCAATTTGTCTCTTAATATATATTGTCAAAGTGGAAGAATCTTCAAACAAAAGGATTCAGAGGGAAAGAGGAAAAGATTAAAATAGTAGTGGTGTAGCTAGGACATATCACAGTATTATAATAATACTGTAAAATAATCCCTCGCCAACATTCTTAGACACCACGCGATTGAAGGATATTAAAACTTCCTTAAGAAACAGTCCAAACCAAACGTGACTAATTTTAGTGATAGATTGTGTATCAAAAGACCGTATACTGGAATTTTCTATTCTTGGTGCATGCCTGCGGTCCAATTCCCTGGTGTGACTGTTCACTATTGTCTCTGTTAATTACTGTCCACTATTATCTCTGTTAATTACTGTCCACTATTATCAAGTGGCTCATTTTATATTGCCACACCTTGATTTAGATTTATTAGCAATTAACAACACAAAAAACAGGAAGGTCAGTAACATCTATAATTTTGCCAATAAAACTACAATACATTTTAACATAAAAAACTGTGTAACAACGTTTTCCCGCCATCATGTTATGATGGAGATCAGAAAGTAATATTACAAACACACGTAGTTAAGTATTCTGCTGAAACATTAACAAGATTCAAAGAACAAACATTGTGTGATAAGTTGGATAGGTAACTTTGTTCTCTAAATATGTGGTTAGACTTAGGTTTGATTCTTAAGTCTGTGTGTAGGAAAAAAAATATTGAGAGATTTCATACCCTTCAATGGATCTCATTACTTGAGATATGTTAATCATTGCTAAGATACTATGGATACACCCATAAAAAACAAGACTCAAAGTAGGAGAAAAAATAAGGGATGCAACAGTTACTTGGTTAATTTTCAGCCACTTTTGTTTTCTGTTGTTGTTGATTGCGCAATACCAAAGTGGATAGCGTTGATATTTTGACATTGTTGTATCGTGAATTGGCTATGACTTTTTGTTTTAATATGGTCCATTGGAATTGGCTTCTGCGATTGATGACGTGCATGGTAAAATGTTGGTGAATCACACCCTAAAGTCATACTACCTTCATGGCATCCATTTTTCTACGAAGCTCCAACATTTAAAGGTATACAAAGCAATCATATGATTTAGGAATTATTCCCTTGATTTAGAACCTAACCGGGTTGTCAACGAGTTGAATTATGGCCGGGGGAAACTCACATCAAAATCCTCATCTTTTCTTTGCCATCAAAATTGCCCTATTCAACCACCATGAACCGTAACATCATTAGCATTTGTTTCCCTCTTGTGCGATCTAAATATGGTTCTCTAAATTACAATATTCCCACAGCATTTTCCTTATCACACTTTTATTAACAGTATTTTTTCTCTCTCTTTATTCATTAAAGCACTAGTTTTATTACACATTTTTCTCTTTTCTTTCTTTCTATCTAAACTTTGTTGTACAATCCACAAATAATTTCTCTTTTTGGATTACAAGACAGCCATGATGGTCTGTGCACAAAGTACAGGAGGTACTGCAATGCATGATATGTGAGTTAACAGTAATATGTGACTCGAACAAAATCCATTCATTTTTATCCTTTTTAGCACAGAGATGATAAAGAAAAGAAATAGAATTATTCAGGCACCTAGGTTTGGACAAAAGCATGCCTATTACATATCAGGATGGAATAGTAACTAGTCAGTGTTGCCGAGAGGCGAGAGCCTAGGAAGGAAAAGGACAAAAGACATGGAGGGCAAAAAGGTAATTTGAGGTGCAGACATGAAAAATTTATAAGCAAAAAACAGTAAGAGGGCAATAATAAAATAAAATAAACCAAATAAAATAAAAAGATTGGTCTAATTAATAAGAAATAAATTCATATTTTAAAAGGAAATATATTTGATTTTTATGGTTGATATAATAATTTTGTTGTTGGACAATATATAAGTAATTTTATAAATTTTCATTGAGGATTTAGGGATGTTTTGTTAGTGCTGAAATTTGAAAACTCATATCATTTAATTTTTTTTATTAGAAGGAAAAATAAATTAAAAAAAAAAAGTGAATCTGAAATGAGGGAGTGAGATATTTGTGCGCATTGTTTAGGGTGAATTGTTGTGAGGTTTTGATGGGTTGATGCTTTGGTCCCCCTAAGGCCTAAGCTTTATCTATCTGTTAGCAGAATTAGAGGGTTCCCTTCCCTTTTACGTGCGCGTAGGGTTTCTTTCATGCTTCCCAAATTGGAATCTCTTGTCCGCCGGTGATGGGTCCCGACCGAGTAGTGGGTGTGGGTAGGGAGGACCCACTTCCACCTCCATCTCTAACTATCATAAGTGGATCTACATCCTCTCTTGTCACTACAAAATTTAACAATACCATGTTATAAGAAAAACACGAAAATTATATTAATAGAACTAATCAATCTTGTTACAACTATATTTTGTTTTTCTCTTCCATCACATAGTGCATCTATCATATTCTTTTAAGAGTAAATAGTATGTATACTAAGAACATTACAATAAGAGTTTTTTTTCTTTTTAAAAAAAATTATTATTTTGATGTAACATATGATTAAGTTACTTACAATTTGGAAAAGTTAGTTATATAAGTAATTATTATTTTTGAGTTGATTAATTTATATTAAATGTAAGAGAAAGAAATAAAATATTTGTAAGTTGAGTAACATTTGTTAATAAAAATATCCACTAAAAAAATTAATTAAATTACTTAAGATTAAAATGACATAAATTATATTGTTTATACAATAAGAGTATAAAGGATGTATATAATATTATTTAATCACTTTCGAGTTTCAAAACTCATAAAATCTTGAATAACTCATAAAATTCCATATAGAAGATTACTTCCCTTGTTAAAACCTCAAGTAATTTTATCTAATTATAACTACTCGTTTCTATACGTATCAAAGAATATCAAAAGCAGACTAGAACTAAAATCATAGAAATTCATACAAAATCTACAATCATATTATTTTATAACTTTTAACTTAATAATATTTTCATAAAATAGACTGAAAATTTCTTTCATATAAATTACATATACAAAATTTCATATTAATCAAAAATCATTTATTATTTTATTTATATGAATTAAAATTAACTTAATATAAATATTTTAAAATATATTAATATAATATTTTTTAAGGTATAAACCCTTTTAGTGTTAGTGGGTTCAAGATTCGACTTTCTAATATTTTAAGAAAAATCATCATGGTTAAAGTTTTTTATATATGCTCATCACGGTTGCAGTTTAATATTGTTGGAGTACAAATGTGAGTTAAAGTTCTACATTGGATAGAAATAGAAAAATTTAGCACCATATAAGTGAGGAAAAGACCCATAAACATAAGTCTTAAGGTTTTGGGTTAAAGTGTGGTGTCTGGTTCACTTATATGATTGCTCGTGTAAATCTCCCCGATATTTACCCCCTCGATTTCCCAACAAGTGGTATCAGAGCCGATGGTTCGACTTGGTGACCGGCTCGTTTGTGGATCCATGGACATAAGATCCTTTGTATCGAAAGTCTTCCTAGTGAGTGAGTCCATGCATGTGTAGGTCAGGCAGCGAGTCCTGCAAGTGTTGCGGCGGTAAAAGTTTACTGGAACATAAGCTCTAAGGACCACTACTTGTGAATTGTGACTTCCGCTCGAGGAGGAGGCTACCATGTGGAAGAGACTCACACTTGAGGGGGAAATTGTTGGAGTACAAGTGTGAGTTAAAGTCACACATCGAATAGAAATAGAAAAATTTAGCATCATATAAGTGAGGAAAAAACCCATAAACCTGAACCTTAAGGTTTTAGGTCAAAGTGTGGTATCTAATTCACTTATATGATTGCTCGTATAAATCTCTCTGATATTTACCCCCTCAATTTCCCAACAAATATCACTACATCCAATTAACAATAGGTATTTTTTAACACACAATAAAACAACAGTACATAAAATAAGTTTATAGTAGAGTTATATTTTTGTGTAAAAGTTTTTATACATACTATCTACTAAATTAGAAATCATCTTCAGTATAAATTTTAACGTAAATATTATAAAAATACATAATTTTATCATGATGATTTGTAATTCATGTAAAAAGATTTATAATGTCAGTGCATGTTTATTTTTTTTAAGGAAAATTATTTATTCTTATAAAATCCTAGTTATTTAAATTCATATTAAAATAAACTGGTTCAATTCAGAAATAAGCTTAGATTTGTTTAAAATAAATTTAAAAACTGATTCTAACGTGCATCTTATTTTATTTAAATAGTTAAAGTAAACCATGACACAACAATAAAATAGTTACCTTATGAGTAAGTGTGTATTTAGATGGATGTTGAGAAAATTGATTTTGAAAATTTGGTTTAAATAA
>PYAF01002798.1:2357182-2370566 GCA_007407185.1 Glycine tomentella | reverse complement strand
TATTAAAATAAACTGGTTCAATTCAGAAATAAGCTTAGATTTGTTTAAAATAAATTTAAAAACTGATTCTAACGTGCATCTTATTTTATTTAAATAGTTAAAGTAAACCATGACACAACAATAAAATAGTTACCTTATGAGTAAGTGTGTATTTAGATGGATGTTGAGAAAATTGATTTTGAAAATTTGGTTTAAATAAAATAAATTTTGAAGTGATATAATTCATGTTTAAATGTTTTTATTATAAAAGTAAATTAATAAGAAAATTTTATAAGAAAATTATCTTACGTAAAATTATCAAAAGTTATGTTAATTTATAATCAATTTTAGATTTATAATTATTTTTTTAACGTGAAACTAAATGTAAAAATTACCTAATTGGTTGATATTTTAATTTGATTCTAGATAATTTAATGTAAAACCAAACACATACTTAAAATATAGGCGTTTGAATTTTAGAAATAATCTCTTCTTTTTTAGTTAGGATAAGGTTGCATTGGAATTAGATTCTAAGAAACAACCTTTTCTTTATATCTCACCCTTTTGAAGGAGAGTCTTAGTATGGTGATTCGATTTATTGGGTATACGCAAGAGGTAGTGCTGTAAAAAAAAGTGACATGTTTAGTTGTGAAATCAGCCTCTTGCAAAGGTAAAAGGTAGGGCTCTATAATGGATCTAACTCTTTCTTGAACACGGCCATACATATATAATGTGAGTTTTACAGTAACAGTTTGCCTTTTCTAATTAAAAGAAAGGGGAAAAAATCATTCCAATTGGATTTTTCAAAGACTACTTTTATGTCAAATTCAGATGAGATATGAATTAGTTTTTAAAAGAGAGAATTTTTTTGAAGGTATTTTAAAAGAGATAGTTGAATATTTTAAGTCTGGCTAAAAATCTTGGTACAAAGTACAAACCAAAAAATGCTTTAAATGTAAAAATTTGGTTTTTGAAGGGTGTTAAACATCCCTAAAATTAAGATGTTCACTTGTTATGGATAAACATTGATTAAGTGGTCTAAATTTGTTTCTTCTGACACAATAATAGCACACTAGTAACTTGTTAAATTATATAATGGCCCACCGTGATTGATCTCAATCGGTGAATATATAATAGTGTCAATTCCAAACTCAGTTCATATATACCCTCTGTTATAGTAAAGATTATTATTATTATTTTAAAATTTTCTTAAATTTATCTATACCGTTGTGCTTAAAGTAACTTACATTCAATTCATATTAAAATTTTATTTAAATAATGTATATCTAAATGACTAAATGTTTATATACATTTTGCATCAAAATTTCTTTTATATAAATTTATTGTCCTTATTTTTTAATTATTGTATGCCTGAAATTTTGTTATGATTAATATACAATTTTATAAGTATAAAAAAAGAAGCAAGAGTGTAGTAATATTTTATTTACTAATAACCAAAAAGTTTAATAAAATAGATTTGAAACTGGTGAAGAATAATGATGGGAAGTTGAGAGGAGTAGAATATCCCTTGGGAGACTACAAAATCCATTTGTTCCCCATCTGTGCTTTGCTTTATCTCACTTTAATTCCTTTTCCTTAGAAGCTGAGCTGCCACCACATGATTCTGCACCTCAAGGCTCCATCTCCTCACTCTTCCAACGCTTACCCTTTCTCTGTCTCTTTCTGACACCTCCATTAACGGTTTTATTACCAGCTTTGATTAAAATAATTTATGAATTCTTACCAAGCAATATAATACTATTAAGAAGCATTTCACATTTTAAAGAAATTTAATAATTTAAAAATAAAACATTAGTTTTTTAATCATTCTTTCATAATAAGTTTTTATATATCCAATATTTATAATAAACCAAAAAATGTCGTGACCAAATTACATGGGGAGAGGAGAAAGAACGAGCACAGCAAGAGGTTCTTAAGAGCAAAGCGTGGCCTTCCTAGGTTCTTAAGATGATGGCTTTTTGTCCCTTTCATTTGGAAACTTTTGGTCCATGACAACACAAATATATGTATCTCTCTCTCTTTTTCATTTTTTAAATCACCGATGTTTGCATATTATACTAATCGATCATCTCATTGATTCAAACTAACTTGTATAAAATATAGACAATATTTTTTAATAAATTTTCAATACAAAAGTATTTTAAAAGTCTCAAAATTGATACCATAATTTATTTTCTTTAATAATTTATGCAATTGTCTCACCCTTTTAAGAAAAAAGGTTTTCTCATATTTTGGTTAAGTTGAAATTTCACATTAATATTCTTGGCCAAGAAGTAACACAACTATTTAACAATTTAAAAATCTAACTGCCTTATTTTTCAATTAAAATTACTACAGTAATTAGTAATTAGAACAAAGTGGAAATGGAAATTTTTTTCCCTCATAGGGCATTGGGGCATTGGGCTTTTGCGATTCCCTCTTCGTTCCTATTTTTCAGATTCTCTTAGTCTCTGTAGTCTGTACAACTACGAGAGAATGTTAGGTATTGATGCACGGAACCAGCGTCTAGTGTTGGTCTCTGTAACTCTCCGAATCAATTTAATTATTAATATTTTTTATTAGAATAAATATTTATTTTATATTAAATATTACATTTTCTTGTATACTTATATCGTGGTTCTTGCTTTTTATTTTTCTAATCACTGCCTGATTAGTCCCATTTTTGTTGTACCTCCATTGCCTCTTGTATTTTTTTCCTTTTGGTTTTTAGGACTGTATTTGGCATGATATTTAAGTTAATTTATAATTTATTTTATTAGTTTATAAATTTTTTTGAGTAAATTAAAAGTATATGATAGATTATTTCACTAATTTATAATTTATAAGTTAAACCTTCCTCAACTAATTTATAAATTATATTCCCTCCGTTCGTTTTTATCTCTTAATTAATTAAGGTTGTTAGTAGAAAACAAAAAATACAATAATTTTTTATTATGATAAAATAGTTGTGATTTTTTTTTTGTTCACTCTACAATAAATATATGTGTGAATTAATTAAAAATTATGAGACAAGTAAAGATATAATTGATAAAAGAATAATTAATATAATATTGAACTTTACAAACAATAGATTATAAATAGAAATATTTTTTAAAAAATATCTCACAATTAAAAAGATACGGAGGCCAAAATACTAGACAGGGTAAGTTAGTTAATTTTTAAAATAATTATTTTAAATGTTATATAAAAAGTGATTTATGATTAATTAATTTTATAAAAGTTTTTACACTAATAATGAATAGACATTAAAGTCTAAAGCATCATTGTTTTATTCAATCTTATTCAAGTTTTTTATTTTTTTATTTACTTAAGATATTTTCTTTTACAGATAATCGTGTTTGAGACATGAAAACATTAATATAAATATCTCCCCCAGTGTGAATTCAAATTTTAGTTCATTACATTGTGAAAAATTAGTTTCTTTCGTTCGATTAACTCTTAGTTCAAAATGTTTATTGAATAATATCACTTGAAATCAATTGTTAAATTTGTTCTCTTGAATTTTGAATGTCCTCATATTTTTATTATTATTAATCTAAACTTTTCTCACCCTAATTTTAGTTTTAGTTTTTCTTATCACATCATTTAATTGCATGTATCGTTTTCTATATAATTAATTATTACCTTTCTCTTTTACTCAAAAAGGTGAATATTTATGTGTGTCAAATAAACATTGCTTGTTTTTATTATTCTAATTTCTTATTTCAAAAATGGTTTTTCACACAAGATGCGTACGTGTACCATGGACAGAAGAGAGGTATACGTAGGGGGAAATAAAGTGATATATATGATAAAGATAAAAAGAAACGAAAAGAGATTCAAATTTAAAATTTGAAATGTAAAAGAATCATAATTGTTTAACTAGTAATAATGTAAATTCTAATATTAAATCGAACTCTTCGGTAAAAAATAATATTAAATCAAACTCCCCACGTGAAACAACGTCCTACGTGCAACTAGACAATTTTTCTTTTTACATGAAAGCAATTAATATTATTTTAATATCAATTTTTCTGAAGATTATACTTAGAGGTAACAATTGAAAATTAAAAATAAAAAAATTAATATTACTAATGCGTTGCATTGGGCCGGGTGATTTTAGTAAAGAAATGAACTTCCATTGTAAATTTTATAACAACGATTAGTAAGACTATTATTTTTTGTTATTATGTTATTAATATGAATTATTTATCTTTTTCAAGGACATATTTTTCATTCATTCATATAAGATTTGAATTTGAAATTTTAGTTGGTGATTGAGTCTAGTATCACTTTGATGGATGACTTATTTGTAGAAAGGCTAATTTAATATATATGATCCTTCAGTACGTAGATAAATAATTAAGTTCATGTTGCTAGCTAAATGCTGGTCGACAACTTCAAATTTTCAGTCTCACTCACTCTGCTAAAGCTCACATCACATTACATTACTATTTGAAACCTACAAGCAAGACTTAATATCTGTTCTTTGCTGCTTACTCTTTGTTTTCAAGGATTCCTTCGAACGAGCAAAATGTCGGCTAACTGTGAGAAAATGGTAGCCATCCCTCCAAACACCAACCAATGGCCACAGGTTCTTCACTTCTCTCTCTCTCTCTCTCTTCTTTCTCACACACAAACACACTTATTAGACAAATACATGACCAGTGCAATTTTGTTGCTTTGCTTTTGGAAGAGAATATCTCCACTGTGTGTGTTTTTATCATACCCTAGAACTACGCCACCTTAAACTGGATCTCCCTTAATTTGTATATTTTATTGTATTAATTTTTCTTACCCTCTAAATATTTTCATCATCAGGTGGATGATCACAAGGTCTTGATGGGTTCCAATGGTGGAAGTAGTAATAATAATAAGGTAATGGAAAAACCAGGTCAAGATCAGCTTGTGCAGCAGCAGCAACAGCAAGAAGCCCTCAAGTGCCCTCGTTGTGACTCATCAAACACCAAGTTCTGCTACTACAACAACTACAGTTTGTCTCAGCCTAGACACTTCTGCAAAGCCTGCAAGCGCTATTGGACAAGAGGTGGAACCCTCAGAAACGTTCCCGTTGGTGGAGGCTGCAGAAGAAACAAGCGTGTCAAACGTCCAATAACAAGCCCTTCTTCTGCCGCCATTGACACTGCTTCTAATTCTTCTAACTCTTCTTCTGCTCCCACTGCTGCTGCTTCACTACAACCCCAGATCGACACTGCTTCAACCTCAAATCACATCAACCCTTTGTTCTATGGCCTACCTAGTAGCTCTAGCGATGTGAATCTTCCATTGTTCTCTAGGTTCGGTTCTAGAATCCGCAGTTCCGGGTTTGATCTTCAGCTGAATAATACCCTTGGATCAGGTTTTTCATCCGGGGTTTTGTCCCATGAAGCTAGTGATAATAACGGTTACAGATGCGGGTTTGGTTCAAACAATACGCTTCTTTCAAGTTATACATCCACTACTACTACTACTACAGCTATGCCTTCTCTTTTGCTTCAACAGAAGTTCATCAGTGGTGGATTGAAAGATGGTGTTGATAGCAGCAACACTTTCCAGCATGGCTTAGGCTTAACCCCACTAGAGCAGTTGCAAATAGCAAGTGATCATAGCAGTGAGGCAGGGATGGTGGCATTAAAAGATGTGAAAGTAGACTTAGGACAAAATAACAACAGGCTAGAGTGGAATAGTGGTGCTTGCCAAAGCCAGATCCAGCATGTGGGCTTGTACGATCCTTTGATTTATTGGAATAATTCAGCAATCGCTTTGGGTGTTTGGAACGATCAAGCTGCTGATATTGGTTCATCAGTCACTTCTCTGATCTAGAAAAATATAATCCAATCGAATGAAGAAGTATGGTTTTCAAGTTTGTCTCCCCCTTCTGTCTTGTTGCTGCTACTTTTTTATTTTATTTTGTTTTTTTTTTTCCTTTCTTTTGGGCCAAAATGGGTTTGGTTTACTTAATTACATCAAAATTTAATGAAAAAGGGAGGAAATTAAAGTGATACTTGTAAGAAAATGGGAAAGCTAAAGGTGAGAGGAGTTTGGATCGGAGCGGTCATGTCAGCTGCATCCTGCAAATTAATATATATAAATTTCTCTTACAAGATTGGGAAAAGAATTGCATATATTGCTCTGAGAGGAACCTCGGATCCTCTTCTCTCATCTTCTCACAGTTGCTGGGCAGTGTTCTCTATGGAAATCCTTTCTGTTGAATTGAAATTCTCCATAGTTAAGTAAGTTGGTCTTTCATTTTGTTATGTACATATGGGATGACATTTCTTTTCTTTTTCTTATCTTTGTAATGTACCAGCTGTGGTTAGCTAGGTGGGGTAGGGGATTTACTGGGTATGATGCTGTCCTTGAAGAAAGGAACTAATATTGGTTTCATTTTTGTTAACTTTGAGATGATTTTTGTTTTGGATAGGGAGAATGGGAATATATTGGGTATATTTGGTATAATGGTATAGAAGAGAGGGGGCTTATTTACTTGGTTTTAGGTGATTAATGAGTTAATGTATGTCGGTGGTTTGGTGCTTATATGTGTTCAACCTCGTTCTATCCATCTATTGGTTCTGAGAAACTTTGGTCCATGCACAGAATATTTGATGTTTTATTTATCCATCCATGTATATCTTTTCAGATACTTCACATTTTGAAAACGATGAGCACCTAATTCACACTGAAAACAAATGAGCATGCTGAAATGGTACGTAACTGTAAGATAGCCTAGGGAGCAAGCTAATATCACTAGTTCACGATAGGAACTTAAACAGGGATTGGACTCATGCTGTCCTATAGGGAGAAGGGACATTCGTCAATATTTCAATTCAAGTGATACATAACAACAATTTCGATATTCTCATAACTTTACTTTTACCTTCTTTTTTTTATTACTATTATATCACTTAATGTATATCTGATACATCTATAACTCATTTGTAGGGTGTAAGAAGTAAAAGGAAGAGAGAAATTAAAAAAAGAAAGTTAAAAATGAATAAAATAATAATATAATTAATGTGATAAAATTAAGAAGAATGAAATAAAATGAAAAGATGGATAAAAATACCATGCAAATGTATGTATATCTCTTATTTTTCTTTTTTATCCTTTCTATTCTCACTTTCTCATCAGCGTGTACACACACCTCAAAGAACTATCGAACAATCCTTTGCAACAGAAGAAAGCATGATTAAAAAAATGTATACGTAGAATCAAGTATAATGCAACAAGATACATGCTGCACACGTTTTCTTTCAATCAAAATTAACCATTTTGTTATTATGAGTTGATGTTAATAAAATAAATTAAAAAAATTATGAAAATATATGTTATATTTTCATATAGCAAATACTTTGTCAATAAAAAAATTATATTTTTTTCTATTTTTTTTCAGATGTCCACTTTTAACTCTTTTAAAATGTAGCTACGTGTGTTTGTCGTCTTTTTTAATGCATAAATTGTAAATATCTTCAAGTATAATTAATTAGTTATTTTAGTACTTGAGATGGGTTGGTTGTGTACAGTTGCATAAATGATTCCCATGCTGCAAGTTCCAGCCCATTCATTCATTCATTCCGCGTCTTAACTCAACCAATCTGAAAGTTTAGGATTTTTTTTTTCTTTTTTCTACACCACATATATTTTTTTATTTCAGACAATCCTGAAAATTTTGAACTTCAGTTTTTTGTTTTTTATTTTCGATGATAGCACCTCAATTTTATAAGGAAATTACTTTATGGTACTAAGAATATGTCACACGTAAGGTACGAAAACATAAATTAACGGCTGATCCATGATTTGCGTCAATTCTTTTTTCATTTTTTTCCTTTTGATTAAATCTTTAACCAATAAAAAGAAGATACGTGTATTTCATACTCATTCGTGTATATCGATTTCTCGTACTGTATAGCAGTACTCATTTTATAAATACATTATTTGTCCATTTCTTTTTAATGCTCTTTTATTTACATACCTTTGATACTAACATTTGAATTTCCTAACCTATGGTTATAGGCCCCCGCCCCTTGCCACTATGTGCCTCCTAGCTAGGTTGCCCTTTTATTTTTCTCTTTTACCCATCGTTGCGACTGCCAGTGGTAATGTGGTATTATACATTTTTCAATCATTTATATGATACACAAAATTAGGAAATCAAGTATCTTCTAATTAAGCATAATTTTACCGTCACCATTATACACAATCACGGGAATTATAAATACCTAAAGTTTATATATATTTTGAAATTCAAACATAAATTGGATTTATACATTATTATGATGAATAAAAAGAACCACTGAATCAAAAAAAATTATCAATTATTTATTTGTGTTATGAAATCAAAATAAATCTTACAAGATTTCTAACTTTAATATGTTATAATTTTAAATTAAAATATATATTAATATCATCAATTATCAATTGATTAATTTAAATAATATATATATATATATATATATATATATAAGATTATCATTTAAAATATTTAAATCATGATTTATTGTTGCAATTAAATTATTTTTTAAAGTAACCCACAATCCAATTTTAAATCCAACTTGTTAGCTAAAACTCTAGCCTTCATGATAAAAAAAAAAAAAGGCTTCAAAATGTAGATTTTGATTATGAAAAAATGGCATGTATCTCCAAATTCTCTCGTCTGGCCTCCATCTCTACCAAATTCACCATCACCCCTCTCCCTTGTTCTTCCCTGCATCCATTGATCTCACGTGATTACATTCGATGCAGTAAAAACGATTAAACGAAAACATTCCAAAACCAAACACGTCCCGATCTCTTTGTGGGGGCAAGAACGTGCTTCTCAGTAGTAGATCCTATTCAAATCACAAGCTATATATGTGGAGTTCCCACTGGTGTTGGATTCACCTGTGAACAAGGTGTTGGCGAGGCCTTTCAGTAATCTGGAAAAGGAGGAGGTTCTGGTTATTGGGATTGAGTTTAACAGGTACACAACTGTGAAGCTTGACGTGCAAATCAATCACAATTTACTAGGAGACTTTCTTAGTATTCCGCCTGAGGAGTCCATAGAAAATATGCCCAAAGAGACTCTGGGAGACGCATATCAAAGTGCTGATCATGTCTTGGTCACGCTGGTTCCAGTGTTGGGGCGTGTCAAGATCAAATTCATGAGTATAGGCCTTTCTGATCATCATGATGAAGATCAACATGCTGCATATCAGCAGTTGCAAATCAGATTTTCTGCTTTAGCTTTCTAGCTTTAATTATTTTCAGTTACTTATTAGCAGAAGTTTGTTGCTACTTTGAAATTTCTTTCCGATGCAAACAGACGCTATATATCTACTTGTTTTCTTTGATAATATAGTGAAATTTCCGCCATTACATTTGAAATATATTCTCCTTAGTGCACAAATTATGTATATCGTTATTTTTCTTGAATAGCATGCATCATCAGGCCGGTTATTAATGAAACTGATTGAAATTGAGTATGTACAAGATCGAGAAGGCAGAGATAGATGAAGGCGTGGATGAAGAATTGTTTTGAGCACAGTGAAGCAATTGTTGAGGCGTAAGTGCACGTGATCCATTACCAGTACCACAATATTATTGACAGAGTAGATCAATTACCATTTGTAACCGTAGGTTTCATCAAGTCTTCATGTATTACCATTGATTTATGATATGGAAAAGTATTCATGAACATCCAATATGATATTATATACCTAATTAATAGAAATTATGATGTGACATAAAGAGAGGGATAAATAGAAATTATGAGTGTTAATTAATTAGGTGTTTAAAAAGTGTGAATGTATGTGTATCATTACTCTTATGATATATATATATATATATATATATATATATATATATATTCCATTTTGTAGTGTGTGTAAATAAGAGAGAGACAGGAAAAAAATGAAAAAGGTAGAGTGAGAAAATAATGGATGTGATAAGTGAGGTGATAAAATGAGAGAGAGAAAAAAATTAGAGGTGGAAGGGAGATGAAAGAGAAAGTAGATTTATGAGTAATATTTCCTTTGTCATTGATAGTAATGTTCAATGAGATTTCTTTATGTGATTGCTTATTTTCCAATATTTAAATGCAATATGAAAAAAAATAAAGTAAAAAAAATCTAGTGTTATGTTGTTTGATGTTTTTCATAAAGTGGTGACTTATGCACAATATCAGCAAATTTAACCTTATAAACATTACATTGTTATTAGTGACCAGCCTTGATGGAGGGGGAAACTCACTAAACTTGACTTAGTTAAGAGATATTTTAATAGAAATTAGTTATTAGGTATCATGGATAAGAAAAACATTGATAATAGGGAGAAGAAATAATATGAATTGTTGTCAGATTTAGAGGCAAAGACTGAGGCGCCGAAGATATATAAATAAGTAACTAATTTTGAATATATCATAATTAAGTATTATCCTAAAAAGTAAAATGAAGTTTTAAATATCTTTAATATTATCTTTAAAAAGTAAATTAAAAGAAGTGAGTTTGGATAGTTATTGATAACAATTTTTTTAGGAAAAGTCGCAAACAGATATGCTTGTTAGGAGATACACCTATAAATGAGAGTGGGTGTGAGGGAGAGCGGAGCCTACCTTAGTCATGATTCTTTCTTTTCGGTACTTATTGATTATAAATAAAGAATCCTTAACTATATAACCCATACTCTCTCAAAACAAAACCCTACCTTCTTATTTTTCTTGGAGCCTAACTACCATATCGGTTGTGCTTCTCCTTATCCGAAATATGGATTACGTGTATCATCTACCTATGTATCTATCTTGTTCCACGCTTCACAGATGCAAATACATGGCTTCACAAATGCGCACCTTTGCGGGTTCCCGAACCCTATCCTTACAGCAGAGGCTAAACTCCGAGGGCGAGGCCACGGTGAACCTGGAGAAGGATAACACTTTCTTCTCCCTCAAGAGTAGCAAAATGTCCGAGTTGGACCAAGGGTCGAAGCCGGTCTCTTACAAGGTCATAAGAGATGACACTGAAGAAATTTCTGCCGAGCTATACTGCTATTGCTTTATTTAACTTTTCAATTTTCTTAGATTTCTGACTGCTATGTAATGTAAGACATTACACATCACTTGTTGTCGTGCTATATGTTATGTATACGGGCTAGTGTTGTATAGGTGTTGAGGAAGCTTGTGGACGATGCTTCGAAGTTTTTGAACCTTAAACTGACTAAGGCTCTTGTTACTGTGCCTGTTTACTTCAATGACTCTCAAAACAAGGAAGCTGGTAAGATCACTGGTTTAGAGATTCTTCGTATTGAACCCACTTAAGAGAAAAAACATTTCACAGTCTTGGAATTTCACCTTCGAAACAATACTTTTAGTGTCTCCTTGGAAGATTTTTTATCCTTATGTTCAAGATATTTATGAGAAGGGTAGTTTTTTTTATGCACACTTGGGTGGTGATGACTTTGATAAGGTTGCCCTTCTTTCTTATCTTGAGTCCTGTAATAAACTGGTTTGGGTTAAGATAAGATGTTTTTTTCTCGCTGACAGTTGTTTGTTTCCTATTACCTAGAGAATTGTTGATAGGGTGGTTTCAAAGTTCGAGAGAGTTGAAGGCATAGACCTTTCAAAAGACAAAGAAGCTCTTGTGTGCATCACTAAGGAAGCCCGGACTGCAATCAGGAACCTCTGATTCTTGACTTGTGCACCCATCACGTATTTACTTTTGTCCTTTAATTGGCCAATCCAGTTTTTCCGTGTGTTTTCACCATTTGCACAAAGCAAAGGTACTTAATGCCTATGTTTTCAGGTTGTCATTCAGAACAGCAGATGGAAAAGAGCGGTGTTTAGTGAACACACCTCACAAGAACTAAATTTGAGGAATTATGTTTAGATCTTCTTTACAGGTAACGATTACTGATAAGTTTGAATGGATGACAAATACATGATTTTGGTGCTTCCACTAAAGCTGAAAAAAAAAACTCATGTGTTTCAAGCTCAGGACGGCAGTAGAAAATATATTGAGGAAAGCAAAACTCCAAGTTGGGGATGATTACGCGGTTGAACTCCATAGTGTATCAGCATGTATCCCAGCTGTTAAGGAGCTTCTAAAGAAGCTGACTGGCAAGGACATAAAAATTTATTACTTTTAATTAATTAGGTATTTAGGTTGGGATTGTTGAATTGTTGATTACTTACTTGGCCTATCTGAAGGAAAATTGATGGCTTTCATCTTTGTCATTGTATTTTAGTTGTTGTCAATGAATTTTGTCATTGTCAATGCAGAGTTTGAGCATTGTCATGATAGTAGTATCTAATTACTTAGAGATCAATTGCTTTTTGAGTTCTTTGGTTCAATCAAGTTATTGACATTTCTAGTATTATTAGGTAATGTTTCATATTCTTGTGTATAAAAAATAAATACTAAGAAAATTTTATCTTCTTTCTTTTATATATCAACTTTATCTTCTTATTAAGTGAATATCTGACATTGTTAATTTGTGCTACCATTTTATTCTCTTTTCTTGATATATTAATATTCAAATTTTTCTTCTGTATTTTCTAGAATAAAAACATAAGATATTAGGTGAAAATCTTAATTAAAAATATTGACTACAAATTTTTATCCTTTTTAATAATAATCAAATTAATTATAATATAATTATTTTTAAATTGAAATTGACTTAATTATGATGCAAGTTACCCTTTTTAGTAGTCATCAAATTAGTTATGATATAACTTATCTTTTTAATTGTAATTTAAGTTAATTTAATTACTATTATAAAGTAACTTTTTTTATTATAGAGATACAAAACGTATTTTGGTTAAGGCTAGGGTATTTCTGTTAGTTACTTATTTAAAAAAGTTGGAGGTAAACTTGTTTACTTTGCCAGATTACAAATACAAAAGAGTGTATATAAATAAACTCACAAGTCCTAAGTGTTGAGATATTTTTCGGCAAATATGTCACTCATGCTTTAAGTCCGCCAATTCACTGTTTTTCTCACTAAGACACAAAAAAAAAAATTGTACAAATTTTTTTACATAAACACTATCAAAATTTTATAATATCAAAAAGGGAATTCGAATTGTATTTTTAATATATATATATATATAATTAACAGAGATTAAGCTTTTAATTTAGATATTATAAATCTATACTAATAATATGATACATTAAATTATATATTAAATTTCTATATGAATAATATTATACTACACAATACATCGTATTGTTAGTATCTGTTTAATAGCTACATTAATAGATTAGACAAAAGTTATATTAACAAAGGCAATTTTAATGTCTAACATTAGTATACAATTTATTTTAGTAAAAATAAAATAAAATAAAATATATGACTCATTTTTATTTTTCATTATTTTAATTATCATATTTGATTAAAATTAGTATTTTTAAAAAAATTGTTCACATTTTTTTGTTTT
>PYAF01002798.1:2344917-2357082 GCA_007407185.1 Glycine tomentella | reverse complement strand
GTTTAATAGCTACATTAATAGATTAGACAAAAGTTATATTAACAAAGGCAATTTTAATGTCTAACATTAGTATACAATTTATTTTAGTAAAAATAAAATAAAATAAAATATATGACTCATTTTTATTTTTCATTATTTTAATTATCATATTTGATTAAAATTAGTATTTTTAAAAAAATTGTTCACATTTTTTTGTTTTTAGAGAACAAAATTGTTCACATATATACTCTATTTATGACATATATCAATGCAATAAACAGACATGAGAGTTAATGTATATATTTACACATCATATTAAATATATCAATGCAAGAGACATACATATCTTTACACAACATATTAGACTTAGCTCATCTCAAAAATTCTTTTCTTGTCATATATTTTTTTTTTATGAGAAATTCTTGTCATATATTTCTAGCTATACGGAGTATTCCCCTTCTCATATACGACTAGTTATAGGATATGGAAAATTTGTAAAACTGAAAACTTGTTGATATTAAGACAGAATATGTTATGATATTATATTAAAAAGGGTAAAAAAAATTAGGTTATGTACTTTCGGTAAAAAAAAAATGACATTCTTATATTTTTAATTTTCTTGAACTTTAGAAATTGTTTTCGTTTGAAAAGCACCTTAGAATCACTACTTTTATAAAATTTAGGATCAAATTGATTAAAAATAAAAGTTAATGACTAAAACTAAATTTCACTAAAAATACAATCACTAAAAACATATTTTACTTTGTTGAAAATTGATTGAACACAATTGGCTCCCAATAGTCAGTTCAAAAGAATAGGATAGTTCAAGTTGATTTTGATTATATGTTCCTAATTATGAGATATCTTAACATGTCATCTAGATTCATATCTATATAGGGATTTGATAGAAACAATATAGGTTAAAATATATTTTTTATTTTTAATAAATACTTAGATTTTGTATTTATTTTCTTATAAATTTTCTTTGCATTGAATCCGTAATAAAAACAACAATTTTATTTTTAGTTTTTGACATATTTTTTAGTCCTTAATAATTTAACAAATTTTGTGTTTACTCCTTAATAAAAATAAATTATTTATTGTTAGTCTTTTTCAAAGAAGCTAATAACAAATATATAAAATTATTAAAAAAACAAACACAAAAACTCCTAATTTATCATAAACTAAAAAAAAGACAAGAACCAAAAATACATTTTTTGTTCTATCAAAGAGCAAAAACAATAAAAAATTATTGAGAACAAATACAAAATTTTGATATTTATTTGGGATCACAAACATATTTTAACCTAAAATATATGTTTATAGAAAAAATTTATTGCACTGATCTATAGAATTTTTAATGGCTTTAATCATTATCAAGTGAAAAAATGCAGAAATATAAAATGATACTTCTTCCGTCCCAAAATAATAATTGTCTGAAGTTGTTTTTATACTCCGCAAGAAAAATAATAAATAAATAAATAAATAATAATTTTATAAAATTGACTTCTTATCATTAATATTATAAGGAATATAAGTGAAAAAAATAATTAATACTATATTAAAAAAATTAAAATAATAATTATTTTTATAAACATTTTTTTCCTTAAACGAAAATTATAATAAGATGGAAATACTAACATATGTACTCCCTCAAGACTCATGTATACACAAAAAGGTCTCCTTATTTCTTGGACTCAAATATAAATAAATCTAACAAATTTTACTCATAAATAATGATATCATTTTTAAAATATCATTTATTTACTTTTAACTTTATTTTTAGGGGATCTATTTTATTCATGATAGCAAGTTTCATCTAAAGATATTTTAAAAATAATTTTATTTTTTATTTAAAATTAAATAATTAAATAATTTTCACTAATTTTCTTATGTGAAAGTAGTATTTTTGTTCTTATATGATTACAGAGAAAATATATCTTTTCAAGACAAATATAAAATGATGTTTATAAGTATGATCCTCTTGAATCCCCCTCGTTGACTTATTTGTAGACCCCAGAAACTTCTTCCCATGGTTTTCAACCAACATAATCTAACATAATAATACAAGCAAGACTAAATATATTGTATTGCATCACCAATGAAAACGAGTGTAAAATAATTATATTTTTCAGTAACATAGTAATCTTTGCCGTTTTCTTACACCCCACCAAATTCATTAATAACATTTTGGCTAAATATTATTTTAAACCAGATAAATCCTCCACCAAAATCATTCTCGATGGAAGCCAAGTAAAAATACGACAACTGGTCACAAACCAGACACGAGCAGTTGTATTGCATGAGTGCATAGATTTCGTCACAACTCACAAGCGCAACCTTTTTCTGTGGAAGACAGCAACTAAACCAGGACAAAATACGCGTGTGCGAAGGCTTAAATTAAAATTTGTTGGTATGATGGCGTCAAACTTTCAAAACTTTACTCACACGTAATCCCAAAAAAGAAAAATAAAGCAAGGAATGTTCGAAAATGTTTTGTGGTTGGAACCAAGTCAAAACTAGGTTGAAATGTGTGTTAGGGAATAATATGCCTTCTTCAGGCTAAAGAAAAGAACGAATAAATTCCAACACCACAATACACACCTTTTTTTCTGTTTTGAATTTTTTTATGCCTTGATCACTTTTATAAGTCAATGATTACTGTTTGTTAATTTACAGTTGTGAAGAGCGTATGATCATGCTGTGTACATATATATAAATTAATTAAAATTAGAACGTGAACCTGTGCAATGTACTGGTGAACAAGAAGAGAGGATAATTTATAATAATTTTGTTAGTCTTACGTTGTTGAAAAAAAAATGAAAAATTAGTTATATGCGAAATAAATAAATAAAAAGATATGAAAAATTATTGATATTTCACCGTCAATCTAGGTGGTGGTTGGCACACCGGACGACGTAGGTGGCGGTCGGAACTGTGACCAGTAAAATAACGGCAGCCGCCAACGGTGATCGAAGAAAGCGTCAAAAAACTGGAAAAAAAAATTAATGGTGAGTATACTCGAGGTTACTTTAGGGAAACAGATAAGTTAAATTAGCTTTAATATAGTATTTTCGTATCTTTTTATGACAATAACAACATTTAACGTAGGGGACTAAATTAGTTTTGTTTTTTTACAAGGAGACTAAATTTGTTTTCATCATAATAACATTATCTATAACTATTATAAAAAAAATAATTACATTTAGTATCATCTTTTTTATATAGATAATTTAACTCTCAATTATTATAAATCAGACTACAACATTTTATTTTAAACAGTTATATCTTTCAAAATAAATTACACTCAGTTATATACACATATTCAATATTCAGGCATGAAGTGACTTTTTTACATTAATGACAAATATTTTAAAATGGCGAGTATACTCGATCGCTTTGTTAAACAACCTTCGTTTCTCAATTCTCACTAAAGAAAAAGATATAGGGATTAGTCATTAAAGATATAATGAGAATAGGGACAACTTCTATAGAAGTTATCATTGACATAATTTGATTTTTGGTAATAGTGATTTTGTTATACTAGTAAAAGGATAAAACTTTCTAAAAGCATTACAAAGGAAAATCTTTGTACTAAGGTTTCAAAATTCAAAAGTGAGTTTCAAAAACAATTAAATAATGGCAGTAAAAAATCAATTAAACAATCATTTTCAGTATTTTCTATAAAAAAAAAATAGAATAGTAATTTGTAACTATAAAATGAGTTTGAGTGAATTTTCTTTAGAATATTACATAAAAAAGTTATACTATTAAGTTTAATATATAGTAATCGTGCGCAATTCCTACTGTGGCGTGGATGCAGACAATGTCTTCCTACGCGGGAAAATCTAAGGAACCGATCGATCGAGGTGTGGACTGTTGTTCAATTTGCCCATGCATTACGTGATTCTAATATTGACTCAACTTGCCATATTTTCTATAGTTGTCGTTGTCCAGTAAATGATCCGTGCTGGGAAGTGCTCAATATTAATTAGTCGACACACTATAGATGATTTATTGCTGCATCAGAATTCTTTTTCAGTGTCATGAATGGAATTGATCCTCAACATCAATTGCGGGTTGCCATGACGATTTGGAGTATGCATGCGGCGGAGAGAGGAAATGAAATGCTATGGGAAGGTAAGAACTAAGAATATATCATTCTGATATTTGTACCAGAATCTGAATATTGAGATCATAACTCCGTTTGGACTGCAGCTTGGATATGAACCCTTGTATATATTGATGTCCAGGAAGAGTCTTTGCTATTCAAGTTGCTATCGAAATGGGCCTGCAATGAGTGTGCTTTGCATCTGATTGCAAGACTCTAATGGACAATTAATTAAAGGGCGTACGTTGCTGTTGATTTTTCTGAGTTTTGGCAGTATCTTGTATAAATGTCGGTTCTTACTTTCATTGAATCAAACCTTTTCCGTTGGTTATGTTAGGACACATGCTCTTGCTAAAGCTAGCAGCACCATCTTATCTAGTCTCCATATTTTCTAGTATATTTCTCATTATATTGCTTGTTTGGTTAGTAATGAAATGGTATGAAAAGTCTGTTTCTTTTATTAAAAAATTAGAAGAAAATTAAACTAGTAAAAAGTGATAACTTCATAATTTATTATTTGATAAAATTGTACATAACTATTTTTTTGTTGGTTTAATTGGTAAGGAATTGGCTTGTTAAAAAAAATTGGTGAGAAATTGGTGAGGAATATATTAGATGACGTTTCTTATTCAAGTCTTCTTGTGTATAAAAAATAAATACTAAGAAAACTTTATCATCTTCAGTGATAGTTAGGGGGGAAATTGCAAATAATAACTGAAATTATTGAAAAATAATTTGAAATGAATATTGATAAATCTAAATCATGATAACTTTTACTTCGTTCTTGCAACTGCCAACTTAAACAAAGATAACTTCGGATGTCTAAACATTGATCCTATACGCAGCTTTTTTTTTTAATATAAAGTCAACATACAGATGAAAATTTGATAGGATGGAAGTATTCATTATAATAAAGAAAAGGTATTAACATGTCTTTAGTCCATATAAAGTCAGAATTTGAATTTTAGTTCTTATAAAAATAATTAGAATTTCCTTTAAAAAAATAGTTTTCATCTTTCAAAAAGTTGAAATTTTATTTTCGGTTTCTATTATTACATTACACTTGTAAATAGCTTATGTGATTAGCAGAATATTAAGTGATAATCTTAGATAACATCTACTAGTATCTATGATACAATTACAATGTCAGCATTTAATACTTTTAAGAAAAATTATATCTCTTAAATAAATGTTAATTTTTTTACAGGTTAAATAATTTTTATTTATTTATCCTTATATAAAATTTAGGAACAAAATATAATTTTAGGAACAAAAATATAGTCTTAGATTAATTAATTAAATTCATTAATTTTAAGACCAAAAAAATATTGTAAATCAGAATTGGCTCATTTTATAGGGACTAAAATAAATAATTTTAAATTTTAAAGATGAAAAGAATGTATATATAAGAATCAAAGTCAAAACATACTCATTTTATAGGAATTAAAAACATATTTAATTAAGTTTAAATGAAATAACAATTAAAAATTTATCATATGATGAAAAAAAAATATTTTGGCTAAACTATAATTTGGATTTCTCATTTGAGTTTTTTTCTTTCAGATTAATTCTTAAGTTTAAAAATTTTTATTTTGATGTCTGAAAGTTTGTTTGTTATACTAATTAAATTGATAATTTTTTATAGGTTTTTTTACTAACAATATTGATTTTGGTTGTGACAAATGTTTGTCTTAGTGATATTTTTTATAGTTTGTTACATGCAATTAAGTTGACTCAATTAATGTGGTAAATTGAAAGAAGGGATAATTTGATCTATTATATACATTTTTTAAAACAATTAAAGAAAAAAAAATTAAACTTAAAAGACTAAACTAAAAAAAAACGATAGATAAAAACTATATTTTAGCCAATTGTTTTTGTTGCGACAAATTACACATACAGTCAGATACATTTTGTTTTGGTGAAAAGCGGTCAAAAATACCTTTTATAATAGTGTCGTTTATGAGATAGGAAACTAAATCACCAATCCATATAACTTTAAACACATATACAAATGAATGAATTTAGATCCATCATCAGTACAGCTTACAAAAATAATTGACCAAGCAAATAGATAGAGAAAAGAGGGATTCAAACCAGCGACTTCTTCCTATTCCTTCTTTCTTTATTTTTTTCAGTCATCAGATAATCTTATATCTTTAAAAAAAGACTTAATTAATATGAGAAAATAGTTTATCCTAATCATATGGTGACTGAACCAATAGGATATGGGCCAAGCAAGAGAGGTGTCCCATTGATATTTGATGGCATAGGGGTCCACCACCACTAGCTCATGCTATGTTGCTAATGATACAATTTCCAACACCGCGCGAGAAAAAGAGAGTCCCACCCCACGCATACATACATCAAAATCATGATGGATTAGATTGTGGTGATAAAGCCAGACACTAGATTGTTCCTCCATGCATGTGTCACTAACAGCTTTAAGCAAACACTGCTATACTACACGACCGTATATAGAGTTGAAGGAGCAGAGGTGTAAAGGTCAACAAGAGATGATGGACAAGGTTCCCCACTCGCTCCCACCTTCTCATTTTCTCTGTGACTTCCATCCTAAGGCTTCACAAATGTGGCTCCTGGGTAAAACTTTGTATCGAAATTCAATTATTTACTATTTATTTATTATACTACTTTTATTCGTTCCGTACTGTCATATATGAAAATATATTGCACAAGAAAAGATATATATATATATATATATATATATATCTCTTAGGTGAATACGTCATACTATTTAACACTAGACATTATAATAATGTGTTTCAATAACGTATAACGCATGGGTCCTAAGGTATATAGAAAGAATCTGAAATTCAAGTTAGTAAGAAATTAAGTAAGGTAACAATATGTTAGAATGAAAATACATATTCATTTTTGGTGAAACTTAGCTTAAGTTTTGCAACTTCAACTAGATCTTTGAACTTTACATGATAACGGTTTTTTTCTTCTTTCATAATTAACACCGTACGTTAAGTGAGACGAAAATAACTACTTTTGTAAAGTATAAAAACTAAAATCACTACTTTTGTAAAGTTTAAAAACCAAATTAATTAAAGTTCAAATTTGGGGATTAAAATTAAGTTTCATTGAAAATATGAGAACTAAAAATATATTTTACTCTTTAATTATGATATTTTAAAATGGTAAATGTGTTGATAAAGTAAGGTCATCTTAGTGCAAAATGTGAGGAGCCCTCAAATATTAGTAAATTAAACTTCAATCTACGATTTATGATTTGTTTTGTTACGTTCTAAGGTACGTGATATAATAAAATTCACATAACGATATTATGAGAGAAGTATCTAAATTCGAACTACGTTCATCTTGTGAGAAATTTCTCTACTATCATTAATATAGATACCGAACAAATTTGTTAAATTGCCACCCCTAATGAAATGCTTAGCCAGAATTATGACAGGCCATGCTAAACTGGTTTTGGTGACCACACCACAGTCCACAGTGGTGCTATTTTGGAATTTTTACATAGTGATTGCTGATGCATTGTTCTGTCAGAAGCTCCACATTCGTGTGACAAATGATGCGGCAGAGTGGGGAGTTATCTCGAGATGTTTCACTGCTTTTATATTCTCTCTGCTTAGAGATCTCCTTATGGCTGACCAAAGATATGGCTTTAATCGAAAGCTACGACTCACACACCCCCACCCACGAACCCCGGCATTTCGTACATTTTTTGGTCACTTCCTCCCTAGGCCACTTTTCCATAACACCGGTTAAGCTCGTGTCGTGTGTACAACAACGCTAATGCTAGTGCTAGGGTACGGTGAAGATATTTTCACGTGCAATTTTCAAAATTTCATCCCAATTAAGTCGTCTTATATAATTTTTTTTATTGATTTGAATTACGTAAGCTATGTTTAAATCTCCGTTTCTCTTTTGTTAGAAAGTGCTAAACGTACTTCTAGAAAGAAAAAAAAACAAATATTTTATATTCTGAACATATTTTTAAGAGGTTTGAAACAATACTCCAATCATACACTTATACGCATAATAAATAAAATAAATAAATATTGGTTTCAACGAGATGCAAAATCAACTGAACCATTTGCATCTAACTTACTATAATTTAATTTTCTATAGTTTAGTTAAGCTTGCTCCTATTTATATTGTGGAACAGTTATACGAACATCAACCATCATTTAAACCATGTATAGTCCTGCCAAAAGAAAGGGCAAAAATAAGAAAGAAACACCCATGTGGACTGTGGGTTAGTTAATGATCAGATAATCAGGGAAACCCATGCAAGTCACATGTGCCTTTTTTTTTTTAATTGACAACGTCGAATTACAAGGACAAGCAACAGTTTGCATGCATTATTAGCTTGCAGGAGTAAGTAAGATTGGCATGCGCCTTAGTTGAGTAAGATTGACATGCCCTTATACATGGTACGGAGAAAATGCTTTTTTTTTTTTTAAAAAAAAAAACACAGATTAGACCATAAAAAGTTGTTTCTAAATGTATAGAAAAAATATTAAAAAAAAATTACATATCATATTATATATACTATCAAATTTTAAAAACGAGAATCGGATGCTAGTAATGAGCCACAGGAAGCTAAAGCGCAATAGTAAAGCGCACAAAGCACAAATGCAAATAAAACAAACGGGACTCTTTAAAGCCAAAGGAATTTGGAACTTCAGTCACCCACATGCCGAATATGGAACCATTCCATCAACTTTTTCACCAAAGACATCACTCCCTTTGTGCATGTATTTAACAACGTTGCCTCGTTAATTTGGAATTTCACATTCCTTTTAGACTTTGGCTTAAACTAACAAATCACACTTGCTTTGAGCAAAGTCAATAAGTAAAAAAGGCTCATGCTACCTAGGATACAAAACTTCACCTGACAACTGTATAATTATAAACGGAAATTATATGTAAAAAGTTTCGAAACAACCTGACCCAACCCAGAAATTCTCTATTCAACTATCTATGACACTGATCCACCGTTTACATCAACTGCAACAACAACAACACAATTTCTCTACGGTCCAATGTTTGCACAATCAACCAAGACCAATAATTAACACCTGCTACTGACAAACCTATGTTACAGGATCATATACCTAAAGGACATCAAACAGATCATGAAGCAGGTAAAAGACAAATCAATTTGTTCAGAACTATGACTTGAAGGACTCTCAGGGTGCAACAGGTGAATGAAATCAATCACGGTGGAGGGCCATATCCTGGAAGATTAGGCCATTGATTTTTGACGAAAGAAGAAGAACCAGAACCAACACCACTAGTACTAGTCCTCTCAGAGTTACCACCAATAGTGCTGCTGATGGTGCTCCACAAAGAGGCATCAGAGGCTCTATTACTAGCATTATTGTTATTGTTATTGATGAAGCTCTGAGGCCAATCATGCTGAGAAACACCACTGCTATTAGTATCAGTATTAGCCATGCTGGATGAAGATGGATTAACCAAACCTTGTTCATACAGAGACAACATCTCCCTTTCACCACTCCCCATTTGATGATACAAGTGCGGTGGACGAATTGGCCCAATCGGGCGCTGAACATTGAAACCAGATAGAAGGCCTAAATTGGAAGAACGCAAGGTGTCACTACCGGCAAAATTAAGAGAGTGATCAAAAGGGTGTGATGGTGAGTTGAGTGAATGCATAGCAGCCAAAGAAGACAAGTACCCACCACTTTGGTAAAAGGTTGAAGCCACAACTGAAGAAGGGTCTTTGACCTTCACCACCGTTGTTAAGGGTGGTGCTTGAGTTTGAACCACCACCCCTTGCGGTTTTTGTTGTTGTTGTTGAGGCAGTGATCGGGAAGAAGAATTCATATTCTCTGATGAAGATGAGTTAGAACTCTTGGCGCGCTTCCCCTTGCGGCAACCGCCACCAACAGGAACGTTCCTCAAGGTTCCACCTTGAGTCCAGTACCTCCTGCATGTTTTGCAAAAGTAACGAGGCTGTGAGAGGCTATAGTTGTTGTAGTAGCAAAATTTGGTGTTGAGAGAGTCGCATCGAGGACACTTTTGGGGTTGCTGAGGAGCCTGAACCTGAACTTGTGCATCACCTTGTTGAATCTCCTTCACTCTTGAATCCCGAGGTTGCTTGTTCATGCCACCTCCTTCTCCAACCCCTTGCTCCATCGCGACCCTTTTGACTTTTGTGTGTCTGTGTCTGTGATGTTTGAGGGGTGTGTTGTTTTGTGTAAATATACTAGAAACTATAGGTAGCGGTTGGTGGTGGCTTGGAGGAGCATGCAGGTAATAATTGAAAAGTGTGTGGAGGTTTCAGGTTTGAGGAGTTGTATTTGAGCTCTACGGGTCTGAGAAATGTATCTGAGAATCTACAATGACCAAAACCACGGAAACTTACCTTGTGCATGAGTTCCCACCTACCCACAATTTTAACCAAAAGAACAACTAGGGTATCTCAAATTTCCATAAAAAATAAAAATAAAATTATGGAAATATCTAATGTGTTTGTAAATGGTATTAATTCAATAGGATCGATCCTGTGAAATCTCGGTGGATTCTGACGATCTTGAAAGACAAAAATAAATTTCCATGTGTTTGAAGTGTTGTGTATATGGAAAAAGATGAGGAAAGGAGGAAACTTGGCATGTAAAATTGGGCGATTCTGAATTGATATGCAACGTGGACAAAAAGTCCAAAACGGAAGGGTCTCAATCGGGAGAGAGGTACTTAGGGGGCAATAATATTATGGTTAAAACCCTGAGGAATGCACTGAGAATTTTGAGGTTTGATTGACAAAAAGGACAGAAAGAGTGGGAACAAACAAACAGCACCAGAGACTTGTAATTCACAGAGGTGATGTTATGTTTGTTTCTCTATCAGTTTGAGTCTCAGGAAAGTGAGAAGCTTGGAGAGAGAGAGAGAAAAGGAGGGAAGATTACTAATAGATGATGATAGTATAGTAGAGTAAGGACCACGAGGAAGAAGCTGAGGGCTGAGGCGGCTGTAGAGGCAAGGCAAGACCAAGACCAGGACCAAAGAGTGGTGAATGAAAATGGTGGCTATGTCAGAACTTAGCAACTCTCTTTCTCTCTCTTTCTATTTCCTCTCTGCTTCCTTATCCTTCCTCTACCCTTCTCTCTCTTTCCTTTCATTGCATTGCACCCCACTACTGCTAGCTAACTAGCTTTTATTTTTTTAATTGGAAAAATCATATTCATTCTGGATATATATTAGTGTGTGACTGGCTAAATATCGGAAAACTTGGAATTAGATAATCTATGTTTGAATTTTTTTTATTTTTAAAAAGTTAATAGTAAAATTTATATAACACAAAAACTATTAAAATATTCTAACTTATAATCAATTTTAGATAAAAAAAATAATAACTCTTTAATAGAAAAATCAAACATGTCAAAATATCTCTAATGTAAATAGTTCATGAATTGTTTAAAATTAAATAATATTATTTAATAATGAACAGATAACTTGATAATGTTTTAATTAAGTGAGTTGTTAATATAATTTTTATTATTAAAGAATCATTTTTAAATTACAAAATTTAATATAATTTAAATTAAGCACTCATTTTAATAAAATTTAGTATTAAAATAATTTTTATATAAAATATTTAAATTTATATGATATTATAGGATTCATAAATTTAAAATAAATACCTCATTTAAGTAATATAAGTGTTATTAGTATCCTTCTAAAAGTATGTTAGTAATTATTTTAAGGTGATAATGAAAAATCAAACACACTTTTAATGGTAACTGAAAGAGGAGATAAAAAAAATGGAAAATTTGTTAATTTTTTTAAACCACTTGCATTTATAATACTATTTGAGTACGGCAGGACTATCGTGAACATCATATATATTAAATAAATGGTTTTAGTTTTATAAATTACTTTTTAAACATTAAAACGTAATACATTAAAATTTAAAAATCATATAATTTTTTATTAACATTTTTTAATTTGATTAATTTATTTTCTCTCTTTTATATATATCTTATAAATTCATACTCTTTATCATATTTTAAATATGAAAAAAATGAGTTATAATTTTTTTAAATATTTTATTGATA
>PYAF01002798.1:2301688-2344817 GCA_007407185.1 Glycine tomentella | reverse complement strand
TCTTTTCAATCATATTTTTTTCATCCACAAAACTTAAACCTAAAAAATTACTTAAATAAACCAAATCCAGCACCAAACTATCAATTTATGGAAAATATTGAATGATTAACATATTAGATAAATAACTTGAAAAAAACTATTTTTAAAAGAATAAATTTCAAAGATCAATTAATGCATTTAAAGTTCACTTTTCTATTAATAAAAAGAATGTAAAATTTAAATATCAATCATAAAAAGAATCATAATAAATTTAATTTTTATTTATAAAAGAGGTAACATTTAATAATTAATTGGCTGAAAATTAAAGTTTAAATGTCTATTTATAAAAAGAATAAAGTTTAGGAGGGTTTAATACTTTTTTTCCTGTATAATGTGCTAAATTTATATTCGATACTCTTATTAATATTATTCAAATAATAAATCAGATGATAATATAAACAAAATTGTGATTTCCATAGTAATATCGACTTACTATTTAATTTACTTTACGGCATCATTTCGTGCTTCCTAAGCACACCTTTGACACCCATATTGACTATTTCCTTTCCCAGGAACATATGGTCTTAAAAGACTATTTTAGGTCCCGTTTTTGTGTTCTATCGAGTTAAAAAAATAGTAGTGATGTTATTCCGTCTAAAATGGGGTAAAAAGAATGTAGAGATAGAAGAAGAAAAATAAAGAAAAGAATGATAAATGTAATAAATGACTTGATGATAAGAAAAAAGAAATAAAAAAAGGTAAAAATAAGATAGCACAAAAGTAGATAAATGATAAATATTTTTTCAAGTTAAATTAGAAGAGAGACGTTCATCTTTCTTTTGGGATGTTTATTGGATCAAATTGATGATGGATTCAACAATTTAAATAAAATCAATTAAAATAGGTTTGAATTGTTTTGATAATCAATTTTTTACTTCAAATTTCAATTAAACCAATTATAATTCGTTAAGATCTCTCTTTTTTTCCAACACAAATAGATTTAAAGAATCAAATCAATGCATTTTAGATTTCAATACTCAACTTAGTCAACTATTAGCCTGAGCCCGGAAGTTTTATTTCCTTGAACTAGGTACCATTTCTTATTCTTAGGTTTTTCTTTAAAGACAAAAAATTACTTGTTGGTTTGGCAGTAATTGGATCAAATTTGTATACATGGTCCAACTAAAAAGGTAAATGATTATTTTTGTTAGAGCAAAGCAAGGAGCATATCCTTAAACATGAATAAAAATTGAATTTATATTTTTGTTGGTTTCCGATGGGAGAGAAATGTGTCTTATGCAGGGAAAGTGTGCTGACATAAGATGGGTGCCCACTGCCCTCTGTTGTTAGTTATTGTTACTTGTTACCTTAAAATTAATTAATTTATCATTTCACCTTCATGGTCCAGTACTGACATGTCTCATCTGAACTAAACTGAACTGAGGGGTATGCAAATGTACCACGTTATTACTTGGTCTTGGATGATAATGCAATCAAGAGAGATGGTGCTGACGTTAGATGATAGAGGGGTTACAACTGCTCCCCTTCAGTCTCTGAAAAATATTCACATTTATTTGATCGCTTCTTGTCTAACCACTCTCCATAGTAATATCATTTATGTTTGAATATTGTTATAAAATTATATGAGTAAAATTGCATATAATTTTGTTGATTTAATTCAAAAAATATTCAAAGTAACATTAATGCAGACTCAATTTTGCTCAACTAAATCATGTTAACAGTAACATACTAAACATGTTGATTAAAATTATAATCAAATTTGATTAACTCTACACTTAGGTGTGATGATTCAAAACATGGAACCAAACAAGCTATCAAAATGATCGGTTAGAATCTTTAACAAATATTAGTGGTCAATAAATAATTCACGTCAATAACTTGTTGATACAAAATATACTATGTAAATTCTTAAGAATAGAGAATCCTGAATTAATGTTCCAAAATAACCAACCATACGGCATAGCATGATTTACCTTTTTTTGTTAATTTATTGATGAAAATTTTACACATTTGTTTGTGGTTGTGACAAATGTAGTTCAAACAATTCTGGATTGCTAGGTATTGGTAAGTACAAGCTGGAGATACTCGAGGGTGTGTTACTTTCATTGGGCTATTAGGATTCGTGAGTCGTGACAAAAAATAATAGACTCTGACCCAAAAGGACGAAAATTTTGCTCAATATAACTCGGGTCGGATTGTGATTTAATTAAGGCACACAACAACCGGGGTATTTACGAATTGTATTGAATCAATTTTTGGAAGAAAAGATCTTTCGATTTAATTATTTTGATTTTTATATTTACAATTCAATTGATTTGACTCAAAATTTTAATTTGATCTCATTTAAAATGATTTGAATTGAATTTGTTTTCGATTTTAATTATACTTTTATTTTTTTCTATAAAATAGTATATTGAAATACCAAATATTTTATTCATTTGTCACAAATAATAGTATAATAGTTTAAATATATACTATATGAAAAATAAAATTATATGACTTGATAATTATATTTATGAATTTTAACTCAGTTAATTAAAATTATCTTTAATTAATTATTTTTTATAAATAGACATAAGTAATGTAATAATTTTATAAATATAAGCATCAGTTATAATATTTATGAACAAAATTATATGCACATTTATAAGTTTGATTTGAATTGATCAATCAATCAATTTTGAAAATCAAATTCAAAATCTGATCTAATCTAATAAAAAATTGATTTTCCAAAAGTATGATCTATTTGACTTTTGATTTATTCAATTTTTTATTTTTTGGATTTATTTTTTATTTTTTCATGGATTAGGTAAATTTTTTTATTTTATTTGATTGAATCGATTTATGAACACCTAGACAACAACATTTGAAAGGAAGGCTTAATAGAATTAATATGATCAAAATCATAGTGATAGGATTGGGTGTAATTGACATAGATGGAGAGATGATATATATATATATATATATATATATATATATATATACACCTTATAATTCCTATTAATAAAAATCAGAGAATCCGAGATATATATTGCATTAAAAAGAATGTTTGACTATAATATTTCCTTGTACAAAAGAAGCATTATAAATTTAGGCTAGAAATTAAATTACAACATAAAAAATAATCATGTGGTCTCAATTTTGCAACAAGCATATGGAGATACAGGTTGAAAGAGAGATTAATTTGGGAGGTTTTCTCGTATATGAACAAATCACTTTGGCATTTGTCATCAAATGCATGATTATCTTGGAGCATTCTATTAAAATTAAATTACTGTAAAAGCATCACCTTTTTTTTTTCGAGAGCGGAGAGTAAAAGCGTCACCTTAAGAAGCTAAGCCAGTTCTTCTTCAAAAAAGAGAAAAAGAAGTCTAGTTCTCACCTTTAATTCTTGTCTTTTCAAGAAAAGCATAACCACTTTTGCTTTTTCATTTAATTTCTGCCCTTTCATTTTATTTTGGAAAACGATGCGTTTAACACTTAAAAGAGAGAATGGAAGAAAAAAAAAGAGAAATGTAAATATAATATGATAGAAAAACAAATAAATAAATGATAATAAAATATCTATAATATTAAATTTTCCATATATAATTACCCTTTTATTCTAAAGCCATAAATTCTTGTCTTTTACCTCTCAACTCTTTCTTGCTCTGATGAATTCAGCTTGAAGTGAAGTGGTGTCCGCAACACTGTATTTAATTTGTTCTTCCCAAAAAGTTATAAAATTTAATTGCGTATATGAGTTTGAATATCAAGAATTCACCTTCGAAACACACACTTAAGATGGCAATACTTAATGTTTTTTATGGCTCAAAATTCTGTTAAATTAGTACGTAAAATGCTACCTAGCTAACTGGAATTGATTATAGCAACGACAACGAGTATCACCTTTTAATTCCGAGAACGATAATATGTGCACACACCTAATATAATATCACATGAAGCTGAATAAACAGATTTTGCCTGTGTCAACTAACAACTTGTACATCTCCAATTTATTTGCATGTTGAAAAATGGAATTAGAAACATAAACACACCAGAATAGTAAGTACTAATTCTCTTCAACTCCACAACATCATCATCCTTCTCGTGGTCCTCTGCGTCTTGTGCGCGCGTAGTCTTTGGTGCTTTCTTTCACTTCTTGTGCTTGCTCTTTGTCCCTGTCCATGCCTTCGCTCATCGTTATTTTGGCTCTCTCAGACTTTTCCTTCAACTGCATTTCTCCACTGCAAAATAAAATAAACAAACTCTAGATCTGAAAAATTTAAACTTAACTCAATTTCAAATGTTAACACCGGGTGGAGTGTGAAGTTTGAAAGATTCAATATCTGACTGACTCCCTCTAAATATTTAATGGAATTGATCAATAACTGTAGTTAAATAATTTTATATCAATTGATCTATCGATTGGTAATATATTTTGATTATAGACTTTGATATTATGTTAAAATATACTTAACCTATTTTATAGATTAAAAACTAATATTAATAGGTATGAATAATTGTGATTTCGATCACCTTAAATAAAATTTTGGATTTGAATCTTCTGAATGAAAAAGAAATAATTGAAAAAAGATCATCCTACTAAGTATTGATAAGTTAGATTCCTCCACATAAAAGTCAAATCAGAATACATTTAAAGAAACATAAAAATAAAGTTGGGATTGTGATGTACTTAAGTTCCTTATGGTTCCACCTTGAATCCAGTACCTCCTGCATGATTGGCAAAAGTAACGACTAACGAGGCTGTGACAGCTATGGTTGTTGTAATAGCAAAATTTGGTGTTGAGAGAGTCGCAGCGGGGACACTTTTGGGGTTGCTGAGAATCCTTTGCATCCCCTTGTTGCATCTCTCCTTCACTCTTAAATCCTGAGGTTGCTTGTAATTCATAGAGGTGTAATCTTTCTGTCAGATTGAGCTGATTTTTTTTATTAATTTGTCATTGAAAGTTGACATTTGATTGTGGTTGCGACAAAAGTACGTTGACATAAATTTGGAACTCATTCGAAATTTGTAATTTTATATGATTTAATTTTCATCATGTTAATTATTTATTTTTAGATGTTGCTTTAGTCCATAAGTCAGCACAAGGACCTGAAGAGAAGCCGAAGTTTTGTACTAATTTTGGGCCTGTTTTTTCAAGTTTTGCAGTTTGATCAAATTTTGATGCCCTTTATATAGTTTATATATTTTTATGCTACAAATTAAATTACAAACTAAAAACATAGCATATTATCTTTAATATCCAACAAGAATATGCAGATAGAGTTGAAAGTATTATTTGGGAGGTTTCCTTGTTTATTGCTTTTTGGAATATTATCATCAAATGCATGAATATCTCGGGAGCATTCCATAAAAAAAAAAAAAAATTTAAAAGCATGAAATCCGGCCAAGTTAGTTCTCTCCTTATTAAACCACCACTTTTATTTTTTCATGATTAATTTCTGTCCTTTCATTTTAGTCTGACATTGCCAAAAAATGTAGCCACGGACTGAACATCTCTAACCCATTAAAGTTATTATTTTCCTCAAACTCCTTTATCTTGCTCTGAAGAATTCGTTGTGGCTAAAGTTCCCTTCTTTCTCTGTTTGGCGCTCTAATCCGCTGTTATTTTCTGTTATCACAGCACTGGTTTAATTGTTCCCAAGAAATTATGGAATTTATTTGTCTATGGATTTGATGAAAATTGATTATACCCAAATAGAAGTTTTTATCTAAAACTTAGCTTCGAAACACAGCGATACCAATATTTGATAATTAATAGAGACATAAGGTTCAATGTCTTGTGAGAGAAAAAAGAGATGGAAGAAATGGTGAATTTGAATTTCTTTCCAAAAAAAACTAAACTAAAACTAATGATTAACATTTATTGCCGTATTTTTTTTCCTAAAAAACATTTATTGCCGTATTTTTTTTCCTAAAAAAAGAAAAACAATTAACATTTATGGATATTTTTTAATTATATTTAAAGCTTATATAAATATCCCCTATCTATCCAACCTCACTACCCATTATGTGAGGTAAACAACATGCAAACGCTCTTATAGAGACCAGAAAACATCCCTAATGTGTTGTGCATAGTTTGTTTTTGTGAGCTTTGTACTTAGAAATTAGAAGGATACCTAACTAAAATTGATGATAGCAATACGGATGAAATATGATTATATATAAACTTTTATTCCAAGAGGATACTATGTGTGCAGACAGTGCAGTCGACATCCAATATCATGGCTGGACAAAAAAGATTTCGCCCATGTTAACTAACAAGTAACAACCTTTATATCCCCAACTTATCAGCGTGTTGAAAAACAGCACTAGAAACATAAATACACAGATACACCAGAATAGTAAGAAATTAAAGTACTAATGAAGCCATTGTTCTGTATTCTCTAATAACCCTTTTCACCATAACTCTTACCAACTCTTCTCTTCATCTCCACAACTTCCTCATCCTTGAGACCACCACGACCATGATCATCATCATCATCATCATCATTACCAACCACCGTCTCCTTGATCTTCTGCGTGGTGTCCTTCGCTGTCTCCCACGCCCCTTGCACGCCTTGCTTCGCCTTCTCCCCCACGTTCCTCAGCGTCTCCCCCGCCGACGCCGCCACCTCCTCCGTCTTCTCCTTCGTCCTCTCCGCCCCTTCCCTACTCTTGTCCGCCACCGTTCTCGCTGCGTCCTTGGCACTCTCTTTTGTGTCATAAGCATACTCTTCAGTCTTCTCCTTTGTGTCGTGTGCGTATTCCTTGGTTCTGTCTTTGGCTTCTCGCGCTTGATCCTTGGCCCTGTCATAGCCTTCACTTATCGTTTCTTTTGCCCTCTCTGTCATTTCATCTGCCTCGCGTCTTGCCTCCGCAGAATCATATTTCCAATCGGTGCTTCCGTCTCTTCTGACATCTTCTTCTTCTTCACTTCTCCACTGCAAAATAAAATAAAATAAAATAAAGTTTATATACGTTTGAGCATAACTCAACTAACTCAGTTATATGTCACATGAATACTAATTGAGACCACATTATTGTCCAACTATATGTGTAATAAATTTTTCATGAATCAAGCGTAAAGATTACAGAAACTAGATATCTGTTGGTGATCGTAATGAATGACATAATAGGCTAACAACAACAACTAAAAACTCTGATACCATAATTAAATTTAGGCTTAGAGGCTAAATAGGACGAAACTCAAAAAGACTAAAAAACGAAAACTAAAATTGCACCCTATTAATATATAGGCCCATTTGAAGAAAACTAAAGAAAGTACTGTGATTGTGATGAACTTACGTCTTTGTTGGAAATGGAGGCCAAGGTGACCCTGGAGGGTTTGAGAGAGAGTGAAGGGGTGTAAGGGAGAGACTTTGAGAAGCGAAAGAGGGCGCTTCTGGTTAAGAACATGGCTGCCATATCCTGTTTTTTTGGTTTGGTTTGGTTACTCAGTTGAGTTCAGTGTTCAGTTTCGTTTCTACGTGAAATTGATCGGTTTAAAGCTTGAATGGTTTTGACACCGCTTTAGGAGACCTGCATGTTGGAATGGAAAGGTGGTAAACAACGGCTTTGCCACGTGTGCTTCAGCATGCCACGTGTTCTTGGCAATTTGCCACGTTCTTCGTTGGTCAGTTGAGATTGACTTGAAGAAAATGAGTAAGTAGCTCGATCTCATTTGATCCCAACAAGAAAAAAGGCATAATATTTGATGAATGAAGGGTTAACTAAATGTTAGTTCGAGATTCATGTTACTTGATACGATGAATTTGATTTATCGGCAGATCTTAAATTACAATTTTATATATTTTTTTATAGATTCATAATATTAAGCAGAATGGAAGATTTATTAAAATTTGTAATTTTTTTTATTGATAGATTTTAAATTGAGATCTTAGATAATTATAATGAGTAATACATAAAGTTATTTTAAAATATTTAAAATTTAATTTAATTTAATTTAATTAATTAAGTAATTAATTTTAATTAATAAAACATGAAAAAAATATATGAATATTAATAAAACATATAATTAATTTTAGGTAATTAATTTTAACTTTTAATTTCATTTTATTTTTTTTATTTTTTTCGTCTTATCACATAAAAAATTATTTTTTTAATTTCATACAGATTTTCAAGGTTCTTAGAAAAGAATCATATTTTTATGTGTAGATCTGCATTCTCTCTTTAGTGATGAATCTAAAAAAAGAAAAATTTTCATCTGAATATCTATTTTTCAATATCCTTCACTAAAATTACTCTAAATTAAACGAGTTAAAGTTAAATTAAAATCTGAACTTGTTAAATTAAATGGGCAAAATCGAATTTATGATAATAAATGTGCTTGATTCATGAATTAACTCAATACACACATACAAAAAATATTTATATTAAATACATAAATATGTGTGTTTGATTTATGATATTAATGCAAATTATCGTATTTGGACATTCATGTAATTCGAGTTGAGAAACTAAATTGAATTATTCATTATTTGGTTCACAAAGTGTCTTATTTTGATTCTAGATTTATCTAATGCAGTGATATTCATGTAATAGTAAGGTTTTTTGTTTAATTAGTTTTTTTAGCTTTAAATTTTGAAATGTTTAAAAATCAATATAAGTTTTTAGTTATCCAATTTTTGTTTAAAATAGTGTTTTTTAAAAAATTTAAATTTCCATATCATATTATTTCAACTTTAAATCATCCAAATTGTTTTCCACTTCATTATAATTGTCTAGTGACAATATTGATGATGGGAATAGTAAGTGGTTTGAACTTTGAAGGGAAGGCAACAATATAGATGGACACCGCGGAGTCAAGTTGAAATGAGGGTGGACAAATGCATCCTCTCATTTAAATAAAATCATTAATATTTTTCTAAAAATATTATATTTTACACTTCCTAATTTTATATTTTGCATCCCGTAATTTTATGTATTTGAACTTTCTTATCAGTTCACATATGAGAGTAAGTAAATGTATCCTCTTATATTAATAAAATGCACATATTTATCTTAAAATTTTATATTTTATACCTTTTATCTTCGTGTTTGAATCCATCTATCTCATATGATAATGATAATTATCAATTTTATTTTTTAAAATAAATTACTCCCACTAACTTAGGATCTAGATCTGCCACTCTAGATGGAGTCAAACTATTAGTAACGGTGAGAGCAATAACAATGATGTAACGAGAAATTAATAGTGGTGGAGGTAAAATGACATCAATAGAAGAGACAATATATAGTTGGTGATAAATTGGTCACAACAAAAACGAAAGTTGTAGTGATTATATGCCAGTAATGTCTTCTATTTTGGACTAGAATGCTTCATTATATAAATATATTATATATTTTTTTTTTTTAAGAATCAAAACAAGTATTAAGATTTACACTAATTCACACTATATAAATATTTTTTTGTTAAGACAAATTTATACCATTGTACTCATAAGTTTTAAATGCGAATAATTCTAGGTAATGAAATAGGCAATAGTGATTTAACCACAATAGTTATATAAGGATTGTTTCACCAATATATTATTTTTACAATTAAGAAACAAATCATTCTTTTTAGTTCTAAAATTTGAACTAAACCGGTTTCAAGATTAATAAAACATTTTAAAATATTCCTTGATTTCAATTTGTTTAAAACCTTTATTACAGTTTTAAATTTATATACTTTGTCAAATATTAAATTAATTTTTTATTTTCAAAATTAAATTGATAAAATATTTTATCAGGTTACACCCATTTCAGAAATATCCTTATCAATCTATAACTATATTTATAAGGATTTCCAAATATAAAAATGCACTTTGTACTTATTCGTAACTCGATATATAAAACTTTTGTTAAAAAAGCCAACTCACACGATATTTAAAAGATAATAATCGCTAGTCATTCTCTGGAGAAATCACTATACACAGACAAAATATTATACGTCAACAAGACTACTACCATCTACTAGTTTCCGTGGCTATATTGGCTACTAGTTTCCGTGGCTATATTGGACAGTAGATAAACTTGCTCCAACTTCAACTTGCAAAATACAAGATGGAACAGGTTGGACATATATTTACCACAATCCCATCTAAATAAATATGAAAAAGAAATTGATTGAACGACACAGATAAATCAGGGTAGAAAAAAATGACAGTCTATAAAAATCATCATCAAAAGGTCACTAATTTCAACAAGGAAAAAAAACTTAAATTCCATAAAACTGTCGAGGAAAGCATAAAAGAAATACTTTAAAAAAGTATTTGAATACCAAAATACCAAAAGAAAGGGATCATGAAATGGGACAATCAAAAACTGGAGCGAAGATTAAACTTCATCTGTCTGAAAGCAGCTTATGCTGTGGCAGCTTGTTTAGCTGCACTGGAAAGCTTTGATCTTCTCTTAGCCAAGCTCTCACTCCGGCGATCTCTTTGCTCCTTCAATCTGGAGGCAAGAAGTTTCTGGTACTCTGCGGCCTCTGATTTTGCTTTGGCGATTCTCTTCTTCTTATCTGCAATCCTTGCCCTCTTTCTTTGGAGGGTCAGGGGAGTGACCAGTCGTTGTATCTTAGGAGCTTTGCTCACCTTTTTCCCTGCAACCAAACATACGTAACTCAGACAAGAAATCATCACAATTATGTCCAAAAATAATCTCCTTCACTGGGTCCTCCCCATCAAACAACAGCATAAATATGCAAAACAAAGTTTTCAAATTTAAACGAGAAGTGATAGATCATAGGAGATAACCTCTTAAGATACATGTACTAATTTTTTAAGATTATCAAAAAGAATGACCTGAAGAAAACATATTTTTATCAGAAGCCCTATTTTGCTACACACACAAAACTCTGAATGGATAATTTAGATAAATTCTTACTGCAAACAAAACTACAAACTATATACAGGACTACATTAAACTTCAAAAGAAATTTTTATAAACGAGATAAGCTCTGTTAATGTGGTCGCCTTAAAACAAATTTGATAAATTCAAACTTAGATGCAGGAAGCAGACACCAGAAAAGATCACAGGTTATAAATGGATTGAACTTGTAATTTATTCTTAAGAAAAAAAAAATCTATAGAGAAGATTTACAGAGAGAAGACACCTTACCATTTTTAGTTGTAAATGTTCTCCTATATGTGTTGACATACTTCCTCACATCATCCTCCTTAGACAGATTGAACAGCTTGCGAATCTTGGAAGCTCTCTTTGGACCCCTCATCCTTGGCTTTTCAACATCTGTCAGGCCAGGTAAATCACTTTCACCCTTCTTCACAATTACCAAGTTGAGAACAGAGAGGTCAGGGCTGACAATGCACCCACGAACAGACTTCCTCCTACGCTCTCCATTGCGCCTTCCATAACCACGGAAACAAGGAGTTCCTGCATGGTTAAGCAACAAAATGAAATTTAACATTGAATAAATAACAAAGGTTGGCTAAAAGTTTCCTGAATCCAGTTATAAAAAAACAGTACCTCAAAAACAAATATATATGACCTTGCAAAACAACACATGAGTTGTTAAACAAAGAGGTATGATTTACAAAATATTCAAAGCATATCCAAACCCAAATATAAAACACGAGTTGAATGAATGCTTCAAACTAATAATTATGATGTATTTATAATGAACAGAAAAAAAAAGGCTTCAGAATAGACAAACCTCTATGCAGCAAGAGGCGAACACGACCAGGGGTCAACACTCCTTGCTTCATTGGAAATCCTTGCTTGTCGCAACCTCCAGTAATTTTGAAGACATAGCCTTTGAATTCCTGTAAGTAGCAAATAAAAAAAAGGACGAATAAGCCAATCATTGATCAATGTTTCTCAGGAAACTTCAGGAAACACTGCACTATGAAAGGGTTCCAGCCAAAACCATACCTCACCCAGAGCATCACCAACAACCTCTTGTGAGATCCTCTTGTCCCAAAATGCTCGTCTGCAATTAATTTTTTTTTATTATAACAGGAAAACATGTCCAAAAACCAATCAAAACTAAACAACACAGATTCCCACTCCCATTAATTATCAGTGCGAGCATAGAAATGCTACGATACATTTTAAAAAGTTGCATAGCCCAATAACGTCAAGGAACACAATCTCTTCAGATAGCTTATACGGAATAACATATAAATCGAATTTATATTTTTTTTATTAAGTTAGCAATTTATCCTAGAACACTGCTGGTAATTGCACAACAAAGGGAAAATAGATTAAAACTCCGAAATTTTTCATTTATTTCTTCCTATGAACGCAAGTAATAGAAAACCAAAATGGTGAAGATGAAATTACAGCTTCAGGTCATCATCGATCTCCAGCTTCTTCTGACAACCGGTGGTGGGATTCGCAATGTTGAACTGCAAAACAAGTTGTGTGCGTACATAATTAATCCCAATAGCAAGAAATGGAAGCAGAGAGCAAAGTTAGGGTTTCAGAGGATAACAAACCTTCATCTTGAAATCTGGCTTCGGGTCTCTCTGTTCGCCTTGCAGCGGCTGAGTGAAATGATAGAAGAAATTAGGGTTTTTGAATTACCGGAATGGCGGTGACTTTGTTTTTCTTCATTGAATAACTGGGCCCAATCAGCCCATGACCCGAAATCCAACCTTCAAATTGCCTTTTTTTATAATAGGCATCTGGGTTGGCCCATGTTATCCATTTCCCCTTTTATTAAAGTTCACACCTTTTTTTCAATGCTTGCATCAAGTTTTTTTTCACATAATTAATTAATACTAGATTTTTTTTGTAAAGTCATGAATCCTAGATTTAATAATCAAATACAACATCATAGGCGAACATATAAAAGAATACATCACATGTGACTCGCCCTTAAATAAACAAAATTCATAAGTTAATTTGTTCTTAACATCTTCTTACGAAATTACTTTTATAGAAAATTGGTGAATTACTTAGAAATAGGGATGAAAATGGATTAGGTCGCCAATTAAGGACCTTTGGTCTGATCTGTTTAAGTCTGACTTGTTTATTATAAAGGTTAGGCTAAAACTTTTTGAAAAGTCTGTTTAAACAAAAAGGTCAGACTCAAGTTTAAAAAAAAGTCTGTTAGACCTATCAGGCTGACCTATTTAATATATATATATATATATTAAAACTTAAAAATAATATATTTATTTTTCCAAAAATATTTTTTCTTATTATGAAAGTGGATGATCAATCACTTCAAAAAAAATCACCTTGAAAATCTCATAAAATAATTATTACTTATTTAAAAATATAAGTAAGATGTTGAGATATTTTCTGTTTTAAAATTGTTTCTTTAATTTTTCTAAATTGATTTAATTTTTTTGTAAAATTAAATTTCTTATTAAAAATAGGTTTTTTAATAAACTTGTAGACCAAGCTAAAGTTTTAAATAGATTAGATCAAATCTAAAAAAAAAAGCCTATGATAGATGAATAGGTCAGACTAAGCTTTATATTTTTTAATCATGTCAAAGTCAAGTCTAATCAAGTCTAACATGATCTGTTTCCACCTATACCTAGAAGCACAAACCATAATAGGGAATCGTTAACACGCAACTTGCCAAGTTTAAGTCTTGTTGATATAATTTATTAAATATAACAATTATTAAATTTAAACATAAAAGTTAAAATTTTACATTTAACGTGATGGGGCAATTAGCCAAGTTCTGTTATTTATTAATTTTTATATATTATTTGAATTAAAATATAATAATTTAATATATGATTTATTTAATCATTAAAAAAATTCTTTGATTGCATAAGTAAATTAAAATTTTAAAAATAAATATTGTAATGGATTGTTTATGAGTTTTTATCTAAATCCGATAAAAACTCAACACAGACGAGGATAGATTTTACAATTTTAAATTCATCTCTTTTAAATTAATCCTCGAACTTGTCCTGCATTTTGCAGGGATGAAAAGAAAGATAGTTAAACTCATCCTCACCGTATTGCAATGCCTACCAATGAATACGAGACTTTGTAATTTTAAAATAACCGGATATACAATTGTTAACAGAACTCTTTAACCTTTAGAAAAACTTGAAGTACTTTAGCATCATTCAAATGAAACAGTGGAGTCCACTTTTCCAATTTCCAATGAGAAACAAAGGCACAAAAGTTTGTAACATGTGTGCAGGAGAAGAAATAATGTAATGCAAAAGCCTCCCATAATTAACACTTGACGCAGATATGCTCTCAATTCTCATTTCCAAAGTTTTACGCAATGATCATGGCTAGCCGAGGCAACCATTTTATTTTCGGGAGAATCTGTTAGTCCAGCAATTAATCCCTTGTGAGCATGAACTGCCCATGTTTTACTGCTCTCAGCGGGACTCCACAATTCAAGGAACTGCAATAAATTGTAGACAAATTTGTTTCATTGTAATGTATTTGCTACGTATGTGGAAGAAGAGTTATTAACATGACAAGCAAATACTAAAGCAACATGGATCTATCCCTACTGTCATATGCAAATACCTAAGCATAAATCATTATTCATTTTCAAAGGAATCGTTATCAAAACAAGAGATTGAAAATTATTCTATGCGATGCACATGTAATGTTCAAGAAGACAGTGGTCATATACAAGGTGTACTTGGTCTCTTGGCCTAAATACATTAAAGAAAGAAAGAGTGTGTCCTCGAAACTTTGTTAGGAATATACAGAAGGGACCGAAAAAAATATCAATCTCATACTGGATGAAGAGTTTACCTGATAACCACCAATAACTAAGAGGTTATGATATTCTGGATGAAATATGCATGATTGGAACATGTTTCCGGTTGAATGCAATTCACTTATGCACTTTCCGTCTGATGACCAGATACGTGCACTATCTTCACTGACGGAGGCAACATAGTTTCCATTTTTATCCCAACAAATGGAACGAACATCTTTAACATGTCCCTAGAAGGGAATGAAATTTAGTAATGATACATGTTGCAAAACTCGAATTTCAACTGATTGGAGTTAAAGTGGGGGTAATGATACATTATAAGCACGCATTAACCTCGAAGGTTACCTCTTGATTGTACAGAAGACTGTCTGTCTCCACATCAAATATTTTGATGTTATTTCCTGTAGCAGTAGCCAAAAACTTCCCAAAACAAGGCTGGAACCTGACCTGTTTACTACCTCCCTGCAATACATCATTGAGATAATTTATTAATGAAAATATTCATTAGGCGGTTTGGAAAAGCTAAACTTCCTGGATTGATTACTTATCGTGACAATTTAACATACTGGAAAATCTATCTTTACAAAAGAAAACAGTGGGTGTAAAACTGACCTTAGATATATGGATGCAAACACATTGATTGATATTCCACAGTCGAATTACATCGTTGCTATCACATGAGCAAAGAAGGTCCACTTTTCTTGGGTGGAAGTCCAATGACATTACTTGTTCGGCATGCCCAGTAAGTTTGAGCAGAGAACTGGTTGGCTATATCATGAAACAAAAAACAGTATTAAATTGACTGCAAAAAACAAAGGAAGGAGAAAGTGTAAACAGGAATAAAACATTGAAAGAAAGCAGAGGGTACGGTGGAGATGATTCATTCTCTAAACAATATTGAAGATTTGAAGTTATCAAATATACATAAAGACAACCGAGACAAATGTCACAAGTGAGAACTTTCTCTGGCTGCATCCCATAGTCTCACAGATCTATCAAAGGAAGAAGTTGCAAAGATAGTTGAACCTGGTCTAAACCGAACATCTGTAACAAGAAGTGAATGCGTTTCTGTACTAGATACACAATCAAAGTTTTCCATGTTCCAAATGAAAACCTGTCATCATAAACTTCAATAAGTTCTGAAACAAGGAAAATACCTAGGCAATGATTCTGAAAGGATAAACAAAACTAGAATTTTAAAATTCATTACATCTTATTACCTTCTTCTCATGTCCAGCACTTGCCAAAACTTTTCCATCCGATGAAAAATGGCTAGACAAAACCTTGCTTTTGCTTGAATGAAGGCAACCAACCTCTTCGAATGAAAAACCTACCATAATGGGTGGAAATCCGAATATTAGAGATTAGAATAAACATTTAATATAATTGCCAAATTTACCTTTTCATATTGAATTGACTATAGTATATTTTACTTAGTTCTGCTTCAATTTCGTTTTTGACCTTACCATCACTGTCTAGTCTAGTGTCTAGTTTCCATCATATTATAATGCAATCATAATAAGTATTTCTGCATAGTAGACTCTGAGATACTAACAAGATGCAGCAAAAATCAAACCCAATATAAGGGTATTGCTTGTATAAATCTTCTGAGGTAGTATTTACTTCACAAATTATCACTTAATCTTTTACAGGGATTTGAATCCAATGCAGATAAATTTAATCAAATAAACACTAAATGCAAGGAATGAATTTCACCAACATTTTCTTTCCCCCACCCCAATGTGTCTTTCTTTTTCAAGCATTATATTCTCAAAAAGAAGATATAGGGTCCCAGAATAATCTAGATTTAGTTTTAAAAGATGTCAATCTCCTCCTATATGCACACCCCAAGAGGCTAAAAAAATGACAAAATATCATAACAGAGAATGTGTGTGAAAGATCTTTAGGTGATTGCTGCTAACAAAGAATACACATAAGCAACTATCAGGTTTTTGGTATATAAAAAAATAATTATCATCAAACTAACAAATTATAGAGTTGATTTCAACCCTAGATAAAGATTTTTGGCACTCAAACTACATAAATTTCTCTGGAACTAGAAAATTCTAAGATAATACTAAGCTAGAAAGTTTCTATGGCCTCACATCAGTATCTGGTGTTTCTGTAAATGCGGAATTATGACCAACTGGTTCAATACTTGGACTCAATTAAGGCAATACTATTTTCTTGGAGCTGTGGATATATTACCTTTCTTTTCATTTCTGCATGTAGCTGAAGTTCGTTTCAGATTGCTGAAAGGTGCAATTTTATGATCAGCATGTTCATTTTCTAAAGATAGGAAAGACTCCACATTTTCATCCATGGGTTTTCCATTGGCTGTATCCTCACAGTTCTATTGTTTGCATTCCATGGAATGGAAAGAACAAAAAGTTAAGAGATAGTAAATAAGGAATCCAGTTGACCAAAAAAATAATAATCACAACAATGGTAATGGCTTTAAACAAAGCTGTTTTGGGGTGGTAGGAATGAAAAGATTTCCATGATTTTCTTTGAAGGTTTATGACAGCCTACCTGGGCACTTTCTGCAGCTCTTATGGATTCCGTTGTCTTTGCTTTTCTGTTATTCTGATTAGAGATACACGTATATTTCAGATATATATGCACCAGTTATTTTCTGTCATCAATAAGGTAAAGTGCAATAATTGGGAATTTTAAATTATAGAAAAACATGCCTCAACATTCTGGGATTGAATCTGCATTTGTTGATCCTGCTGGTGTTGATGTTCTACAGTTTTAATCATTTGGTTTATCATCTGTCATAAAATTAGTTTGTTACAAAGAAAGTCAACAACTGGAAACATAGATTCATATGGAATATTTAGATAACCTTGAGAAACATAATGTATATATCAGCTTGAATGAGATGAAAAAATGTTCATTCCTAGCTTAGTTTAATAATGACAAACAATAGCTTATTCCATGAAGAGGGTAATGAAATCATAACAAAAAAATTATTTCAAATGCAAAGGATCTTCATGAAAACCATAGTGTCGAATTCAAAGACCATAGCATAATTGCACTGGTCCTTTTCTTCTTCCCTTTTTAATTTTTTTGTGTTTCAATAATTTTCACAGGTACTTGAAAAATAACAAAGACTTGCAGTCATCTTAAGCAACCAGTCTATTTCAATCTCCATTTTTATAGAGTTTCCATCCTGGAAGCATACTTGGTTTTGATTAATACCCTTAAAACTCTCTCAGAGAAGTCTCACATAAAAAATCTCATTTCACTGAAAAATCTTGTATTCACTTGTATTTAAACTTTTGAATCCTTTGAGTTCAATAATGACAACTGAACTTTACCATCGAAGAGAAAAGATTGTGAACTATGCTCTCTTGCATGATACATCATTTTGTTGCAAGGTTTGTCCCTACTATTATCAAAATTTCAGCTTCTTCAAAATCCAAATTAGAACAAATATTTCTTTTGGAATATCAAACAATAGAACACAACTCCATACCTGCTTATCTTTATCACTTGATTCAGTCTCAGAAATCTTCGTAGTATTGCATTTGCTAGAGTTTTCAGGAACTGTGGAAGTCTGATTTTTTGAAGTACCTGCAATTGCTTGAGAAAGGATTGCATCCTGATTTTGCGTTTTCAACATTTGACACTCCTGTCGACAATTTGGTGATTGCAAAGGTGAGGTTAGTACTTGATTCTGTAGACCCAGCAAGTCTTGGTTAATATCCAGTTAATAAATGAGATAATATCAACAACGAACTTTCATGTACACTTCTATGGAAGTTCGTAGAAAACTGAAAGCATATAGAATTATTTGTTCAAAAGATTCTAGAAGCAAATTCCATCACGTACATTTATTGGCCATCCATTTAGTAGCACTCTATTGAGAGCTTCATTGGTTTCTGCAAAGTAAACGAACCATCAAGATCTCAAAACAACGATATAATATGCACTAATCAGCTTGGGGGGAAGTTCTTGTTGTAAATAGTTGAACACAAATTTAATTATTTACATCTATATGGGGAACAGGGTACTAAATCATCGATTTTAGAGACTTAGTAAACCGTTTTTCCCAGAATTCTACACCAAAACCAAATTTTGCGTACAAGACAATATGCGGCCATGTAAGATAATAACTTTATGGCTCAATTTTCTTTGGCATACATTTGATTAAGAGAAAACTGGATTAAAGAAAAACAATCCAAAGTGAACTTCGTAGAATCAACATGCAACTGAAGGAAATGACTTCTGGGTCATAGTAGGGTGCCTCTTTATGAGATCGTCAAACTAAAAATAAAGCAAAAAGTGTAATGCTATACTTGTATCTGTTTTAAACAAAATAAGAATAACAGAGTCAGAGACAAGTCGCATGCATTTTCATATAGCGTGATTCTATGTGTTTTTTGCACTTGACTGGGTGGACAGTTGACCGGAATCGATTCGTTAGAATGCAAAGCTCCGCACAATTGAAAAAATAGAGAAAGAAGAAAGTAGGGTATAAAACAGCAAGACTTTCCAGATTCCAGAGCAAAAGGGGAAAAAAAATGAAAGAACTACGATAATGGGTTCAAGAAATACTTGTTTCATGAAGTCCATCTAAAGGAAGCATTGTTTTTTGCATTACATCCAGTGGGTCCCTATGTATATCCCTCTCCACACTCATGCCAATTCCACTATCCTGAAAATAAATAAAGTAAACTTGTGACGCTTATGCACTGAGTTTGTGATTCTCATAATTATATTTAGGTGAACTGGACCATACCTTAAAGACTTGCTTCTGGGCCTGCATGCCTACTACATCTTGCGGTGGATAACTGACAAAACAATGAACAGTAGAAAGAATAATGTAAAAAGACACGGTGAAGGGAGTTTCATCGCTTCATAAAACCAAGTTAAAAAGTAACAACAGTTAAGAATATACTTCCTTCAATTTAAAAGAATTTTTCTTTTTCTTACCAGAGCTGCTAACATTTTAAATTTGTATATATAAAGTAACACAGCCCTAGTGTCACATTAGATCAAGAACCTTATTTAAATTATTTCATATCACTGTGAAGGTTGATACTGCAAACTCGCTTATGGATTCGAGAGGAATAAGGAACTGCAGGAGTATGAAAAAGCAAAACACACAACATGAAACTAAACTAAAAAAAAAAAAAAGAAAAAATCACACATCTCTACATTACTTTGAACTAGTCCCTGACAAGAATGTCAGGTTACTTTTTATAACATCATGCAAACTTGGTTCAGCAGTTTCGGGCAGATACCCAAGATGCTCTTCTTTATTGTACATTGTTGAAGGTATTGCACAAACGGCTGGTTGAGTCATCATGTTGTTAAAGCTGGAGTTGACTTGAAATTGTGGAGTTCTATGCTCACTCATTGATATTTGAGGGATTCTAGGAGGAGCATCATTCCTTTTATTACGTATCATCATTGGGTCCTGAAATTTGACAAATAAATTATTCTTTACTGCTTGAATATAACTTTGAACAACACAAATAAGACCACATTATCATAAGGTTAGCAATTACCACCTTACTAGAGGACCCTTGCCCGGTCTCTTGATCCTTCCCTTGCCTAGAGGTATATACATCATAGAAAATAGACCACCATTCATGCAGGAATCCATCTGGAGAATCAACCACTGAATCTACAAAATTCATGTCAGCTCAATCAATTTCCAGCATGATTTAGAATGATAAGTGAGCATAGTACATCAATAGCTGGTAATTTATAATATTAATTGAGCTGAAGTACATGAAATCATGAATATTAAGTTCAGTATGCAATGCAATCACTGAAATATGCCCAAAAAAAAGTGTGCTTCCCATAGACATTACCACCTTCTCACAACAAAAGGATCATACAGTATAACTTCTATAGAGTTTAATGCATGTTTGGATTTCAGTTTCAAAGAACTCGAGTACTTTTACTCCCAAAGCAAAAAAATTATTCCTTCTTCAGTTTGTATATTGGAATTTGGAAATGTGCATTAGAATTGGCAAAAGTATTTTTACATAGTCTTAAACTTCTGAAAAAGACTCATAACAGCTTATTTCATAAGCATGTGATAAGCTAACCCAAACGCATAATTCTACTGCTTTTGTTTTTCTATTTTTTTTATTAAAATAATTAAGGATTTTATTAACTAGTGTCTTAAGACATTGATTAAGAAATTTAAAAAAATATTTATTATAAATATTATAAGAGAATGTAAAAAAAAGTCATGGATAATATAATTTTGTGTATTTCAATAAAAAATTATCTTTTTAATTCGTTAATCAATACCTTAAAGATACTAGTTATTATTTTTCTATTTGAAATGCTGTAACTTAAGTAGTAAGAAAGAGAATAACCAAAATTAAACTCAGAACTATTGAAAGAACCTTGTAGGGTATTTAATCCGAATAGAGATAGTAGCTAGCGCTTCCAATGATTTCAACATAAAAAGAACAACAAATAAAATTAAAACAGAACAATTCTTTGTACGTGCGCGTGTGCGTGAATATATGCAATTGGATAGTACAGAGGAGTGGTATGACATACAAAAAGGGTGATCAGGAACTTGTGCTTCCTTCTTGAAAATCTCAGCGGTGTTGTGCATTCCCCTTTTGATCATATAATCATGCAAATACAATCGAAGTCTACACAACCAACCAAAATTCAATATTAATTCACCGTATTAAAACGACACGTAAATTGAAATAAAAAAGTGGAATTTTTATATAAAAAAAAAAAAAAAATAGACCTACATTTTATCAGCGTCCCAGCGATCAATGGGAGGCATGACCATGATGATCGATCGTGAAATCGCCTACGCTGGCCTGCCTCTGCGGTTCGGTGAAGGAGAAGAGAGGATTGGGAATTGAGTAATCGAAAGTGAGAGAATGAAAAGGGGAATTGTAACGGATGAGTTGGGAAGAGGGAGTGTTGTGAAATGTGAAGTAACTAAGCGGCAAGCGACAGTGCCATGCAAAAGAAAGAAAAAAACAAAATTGGGTTTTAAGGTTAGTGTGACTGTGTGTGAGTGGGAGGTGTAGGTGTTACTATTGACTTGGATTGCATTTTCCTTTCTTTTTAATGAGGTTTTCATTTCAATTTTATCTTTTATCATTTACATTTAATGAGGTGTTGATTTCAATTTTATCATTTACACCATTTGGATAAAATTACTTAATAGATATTTTTTCCATAAATCTTAATGATAAATATTTTTAAAATTCAAATTTAAAACCATTATCTATAACTATTACTGAAATCAATTATCTCATTTGATATATACAAGTATTATTTCTAATTTATTCTTTAATTATTTTTAAAAATCACTTATAATCACAAATAATTACAGTCTAATAAGTTTTAACAGAATAGTCATTACAATTACATCTAACTAAAAGAAATAAAAAAGATAATTAAGACACAAAGCATGAAACGTCTGTTTTGCAACTAATTAAGATAAAATTAACTGTTATTATTTAATTTTTGGGATTTAAGTGAGATAGATTTGAACAAATTCATCTTTATTTTTGCCCATTTGAATTCAATTACACTCAACTAAGATTCAATGATGTATTTCCTTAAAAAAACCAATAATATAGCTGACAATATTAAACTAATGTGATTCATGGAGCAAAAAAAAAACTAATTTGAAACATAATTAGTATTATTTTTTTTAAAATTATGTCCCTAAAATTAAAATATAATTGGTTAATCCATTAAAAAAAATACTTCCTCCGTTCTTATTTATAAGACTTTTTTAATTAATTTACGTCTCTTAAAAAAAATAATTAATTTAATTAATCATATTAGATCTATCAATTAATTATATTATCATTCTCAAATTATCTTTTCTTATCACTCTATCCACTTAATTATTTCTCATTAATGTTTGGAGATAGAATAATTAAGTAAGAATATGTATAAAAAAAATTAATACATCTAGAAATTAGAAAATGATCTTATAAAAAAGACAAACATTTTTTTGCAAAAATGTTTTATAATTAGGGATGAAGTAAATATAATATAAATAATAAGATTAACAAATATTTAGAGATTAAAATAATAGTAAATGGTTAACTTAAAGATTTAGATGATATTTTAGAAATTTATTTATTTATTTTGAATTTCAAATATTAATATGATACGTTATATGCTTTCAAGTAGGGGGTGACTACATGCATTTAGTTTCATGGATCGTATGTTAAGCTCACGGGAGTAACTTTATTCGGGGACTTGTGAACTATTCATTTAACCCACCTAAGTTAAATGTCAAAGTATTTTTAATTTGTTATTTTAAGATTTTGATCTTTCATTTAAATTGTTATTTTTAATTTGTTGTATTTAAAATATAAATATATTTTAGTAAGATGGATTTTAGCTTAAAAATGAAGTTAATTTGTTTTCTTTTAATTTTATATATTTTATACTTTTTAAAATGGCTTTTTTATAAAAGCATTATTTTTTTTCAAATTAATATTTGGATCTATTGGTTGGATTGTTTATCCACTTTTGCGATCCGAATACAAACCTTAAAAAATCATTTATTTTGTGATCTTCACTAATTGAATCTCAAACGAACCAAATTAATCTATTTATTCATCCCGACCTTCAAGTGCCCAAATGATGATTTACTCTTACTAAAAAATTGGGAAACCTTATTAAAAAAGATAAAATCATTTCTAAAATTGGAATTGGCATATTTTTATCACGTTGTCTTATAACTTTGCGAGCTAAAATGTCTCAAAACTGCAGCATGCACATGTTTTGTGAAGTGGATGATTGTGATCTGAACTGGAAGTCTGGAACCACAAATGAATTTCACCTGCTTTGGTCCATTTTGGTATTCTATTCTTTAAATGAAAATTTCCTTTTCCTTCAAGACGCAGAAATAGAAAAGACTCTCATCCAGAAGACAAAAGTAATTAAGAATTGAGACATGTTTAATAGCCTCTGCTGCCAAATATGTTGTGGGGGCGTTCCTGATACACCTACCTTCCCGGTTCCCTCTCTTAATAATAATTCTATTTGCCTGCTATTAAAAAAAAACACAGAAGTACCCCCTGCTTATGAAATTTTATTGTTTAATAGCCGACTCTAGTCCGTTGGGTACAATATTTTTAACATAGGGGTCTACTGATATTGTAGGAGTTAGATTTAAACGCATCGATTAGTTTTATTGTACCAATATTGTTGATCCGTAAGAAATTGGGTTTAAACCCGGCCAATATAACATAAGAAAAAAAGGTTAAAAAATATTTTTCACTGTGTAAAATATCCAAAATTAATTTTTAATTCCTAAAAAAATGTGTTGTTTTTTTTCACAAAATAAAAATATGTGATTTTTTTACCGAAATTATGCTTTGTTTTTACTGAACTTAAGTAATGGTGGGAGTAAAAAAATAAAAATATTGCTTTTTAATACTTAATTACAAATTTATTGTAGTTTGCAAATCTATAACAACGAGTCGCGTCCCACCTGGACGTGACCCATTTCTTTGCTAATTTGATCGTTAATATTTTTTGCAACAGAATATTGGACGTGACCATAATATTCAGTCGCAAAAAGTATTAGCGATTGAAATTAGCATACGACTTTAAAATCAAATTTTTTTATTTACAACATAATTTTTTCAATTTTTGAAATTAGTGTTGTGACCATAATATTGTGATTTTTTAATTTTTTTAAACTGAAATCGTTAAAAAATTTGCGATATAATTTTTTTTAAACGTACGACTTAAAATCAATTTTTTTTACAACTTAAAGTTTTTATTATTATTAATATACGACTTCAAAGTCGGTCTAAAACTCAATGATGAAAATCGGTCTAAAAATACTTTAAAATTAGATAAAAATAACAATTAATAATATTAAATAACAATTTATAAAAGCAACTTTCGTTTTCTGATAATTATTAAATTAATTCCTTTGCTTTAATAAATTGATTAAGTTAATCGTTAAAGAAAAAATGTACGCTAATTTCAAAAATTGAAAAAAAATTATACTGTAAATAAAAAAATTGATTTTATAATCGTACGCTAATTTCAGTCTCTATTTTAGTAGTTAACACTTTTTGCGATTGAATATTATGACCACACTCAATATTCTGTCGAAAAATATTAACGATCATATTAGCGACAGAATGGATCACGTTTAAGTAGTGCGCAACTCGTTACTATATATGCGAAAATAGTTTGCAAACTTATTATTAAAAAAAAAACAATATTATTATTTTTTTGCCTAATGGTGATTTGGGTAACGTGTCAAGGATTTTTTCACACGTCACTCCCTCAATGGCTATTCCTTGCCTCATACATGACGCGCTTCTTCTCCTCTGTTTCCATCCTCTTCTTCCTCGTAGGTTTGGGTGTTTTTACGGTGGATCTAGTAAGTGCGGCAGTTTGGGTGTGTCGCGGCTGACGGAGGTTGACGGTGGTGGCGCGTGCTACGTGTGGCAGCATAAGGGAAGGGAGGACAATGAACTCCAAAGGCAAAGAGCATCATTTTCGTGGACCCTTTATCGCAATTCGCAAGTGATGTCTTGCTATTTTTTTTAATGCCTATCTTTTTTCAATTTCAATTCATTTTTACTTTTCGTTTCAATTCAACTCTTCCAATTTTTGTCAAACCACCATTTCTACTTTTTGTTTCAATTCAACTCTGTAGATCGAAATTTTCGGAGTGTTTACGCTTCCAATTTGTAGTACTCTATCTATATGACAGCTGGATTTGTTGATGATGCTTGTAGAATCTTCAATACGATGCTTAGATATAAAGTTGAAGCATCTAAGGAACACTTCACTATTTTGGTGTGATTAATTACCCGCAATGACCAACTAGAGAAAGCTCAAATATTTGAACAAATGAGTTCTTCCTTGTTGAAGAGACAGTAACACTTTTTCCTTCTAAATTGTTGGAATGATGTCCCGTGCAAAACCAAAACCCTCTCTTTTTTCCTTTTTTCAATTAAGACTAGGAAAAATCATACTACAAATTGGGTGCGTCGATCTGATTTGAAGTGTTGATAAAAATTGATTGAATGTTGTGTTTTGATTTGAAAGAAATTTACATAATTCGATCTGGTTTTGAGAGAAAGGGATTTCTTTTAATGATTTTAATTCCTATAAATTATATTTTAAAATTTTTAATTCATTCAAATCTAACTTCAAGTTAAAAAATCATATATTTTAATTTTGCAAAAGACGAAAAATGGATAAATTTTTTAAGAAATTAAAATCAAACTTTGAATATTTTATAGGAAGAAAAGCATATTTTTTAATAAAAAAGTTAGTTTTATTGTCATTCTTGCATTTGAACTAAATGAGAGATGCCTGTGCCTTGAATATTCCTTACCGGAATGAACACAATTTCCAATTATTAAAAGCGTCTAAAAGCTGCCCCCAGTTTTTTCTATACGACAGGGAAAAAAAAGAGACGTGGGAAATAAAAAATCGAAACCAGTGAAAGGATCACAAGGCATCCAGTGGGATGGGCATGTAAAAAAGAAGTTAAGCATCTTTTTTATCTGCAAGACAAGATTAGCATCGAAGAGGAATGAATAAAAATTAAATGATTACAATATAGTAAGGCTAGAGCTCTATATACATCATATCCTCCAATTTGGTCATGAGAGAAATGAAGTTCTTGTTACAGTTCCCAGGCTGCTAATGTTTCTGTTTCGTCAAACAAAAGAAAGAAAAACATAAGGAGAAGACAAGAGTCAATGACAAAGGGGACAGACATCTTCAGCCAGCAGTATGTTCCTCAAGACTTCCTAGAAAATTTGGTTGCTGTAGTGTTCATCAACTAAAAAAATTCACCAAAAGTTATTTTCAGACATTCCCAAGAAGTATGCTTATAATATAAATCCTCCCAATCTAAAGGATATTATGTCTTATTTTGTAATGTTCCATAGTTATTTGCTTTCTGCTTGTCTCTAGAATCTAGATGGATCACTTTGCAACATTTAATGTTCTATAGACACTAGGCCAGTTTGTATTGAACACTGCAAATGCAAGGAAAAGCCTATGCAAACTCTAATTGACAAGGGTCTCATCATTTAGATGCATGAATTCGCTTGAATGAAAACCCTAATGATATTGTGCAAGACATGCGAAAAATCATAGTTGCATTAACCTGCTAATGCTCTCGCTCTCGCACCGAAACATCAGTATCCTAACTAGTGAGTAACATGCAAGCTCTAAAACTAGGAACAACTCTTACAAACATAAATGACACATCAGAAGATAGTAGAGTTATTAATGCGAACTTTATTAATGGTGCTATCATCGATCCAGTACAATGCATGATTGTTCGCGTTGGGAAGCCACACAATAAAAGTGAGGGAATACTGCAAACAATTTGGGGATGACCAGAAGTAACAATAAGAACAATCAACAAAATACTATCGACAATCCCATATATTAATAATAAACACGTACCTATGCGTAACTATGTTGACCTCAGAACAAATTGATAGGAAAATTTTAATCTTATGATATGGTTAAGAAACTCCTGAAGGGAAATTTACGAAATTAACGAGAATGAAAATTCAGGTAAATTCTTTATCTGAATTCAAAATCTCAAACGTGATGGAACAAGAATAATGAAGGCAATGAAGTGATATACATTTTTTAGAGTCCCTTTTGACGAAAACTATTACTACTTAAACAAGACAATACAATCATACGTTGTGATTTTTAAGGATTAAAGTGGGTTCTTTAAAAAAAAAACATTTTTAAGGACTAATATTGTATCAGAGAAGGCTTTAAACACTTAAAAAGATCTCTTATTTACCTTATAACCAAAAAGAATATACTATTATTTTGTAGGAATTTAAGTGAAAACCTCTAAAACCTAGGCCTAGGCTCATGATATCTATCTATACTTCATCTCTTAATTTCCTTGTAGCACTTAGTACCTGTATAAATCTTTAATTTGACTTTGTGACACGTATTTGAACAATGAATAGGACGTGAGCATTTGAATCTTGCACTCCCATAGTCCCATATATGTATTTTATATCTTTCATTTCTATTTGGATATCTTAAACTACCATTTCATTTTTATGTAACACTTATTTCATACACTATTTTTTCTCTTATGGAATACTTATTCTAAAATTTATTTTTTATTGCTATGAAACACTAATTTTGGAAGACAAAATTAACTTTTACTATTATGAAACACTTAGGAACTATTTTTTACTATTTTGAAAAGTCGGAAGCTATTTTTTTACTATTTTGGAACACCTATTTCAGAAGACAAAATTATTTTTATTATTAGAAATACCTATTCTGGAAGCTATTTTTTATTATTATGGAACTCCTATTTTGGAAGTTATTTAACACCTATTCTAAAATGATATAATATGAAAAGGATAATTTGGAATTTTAAAAAATTTGAGAGGTGCGGGACTCAAATTCCTACGACATGAAAGCACTGAGAATGCTAAGCCCAACCTACATGTAAGATACAGACCCACCATTAAAAAAGTCAACTTTAAAGCAAAAATAAAAAATAAAAGAGTCCAAACCCAGTTACAAAATCTTATAAGCAGGGAATTCACAAAACCCAGTTACAAGTATAAACTTATTCACAACAGGAGCTAAAGCTCAGAGGATAACTGGTTTGACATATGACACGTACGAGTATCCGATTCTATCTTCCAAACAAACGTAGACGTTCCAAATTTCTGCTTTCCTTCTTACCTTTCCCTTTTTATTTATAAAAAAAAGTATTATTATATTTATTTTTTGCATTTGCTAAATATTGACCTCACTTTTGATTTTATGCAAAATTAAAGGTGGGATCAGGCTTAAGAAAATTGTTTTTACTGCCACCACAAGGGTTGAAGACATATGGCATCATTTACTTGGCTTTCCTACGCAATAATTTTTGGATATAACACTCAACCATAATTCTGGCATCAGATATGTCTTTACAATTTATATCTCACAGTAGATAATCTCATATATATCAACAAACATGGCTAGTAACATGTTTCAGAAATATGTGTCCACTTCTAAGAATGACGATTTCCTCCTCTAACTATACATATTTTACACGCATATCCTAGAACAGATGATTAAGAAAGGAAGTGCAGATTTCAATGAGATAAAAACTGGAATGGAGGATACTTCATCAACTTTCTTTGAAATTCCTCAATTCATTCAACAAATGACCGAAACATCTCTATGCATAAATGCACACATCTTTCCTATTTTGATGCTTGGTATGGAACCAAAGTGCACAAAATGACATAAAGGTGTAGAACTCTGAAACAAAAGTTTCAGATAGAAGTTCTAACTTCTAATTTCCCATGAATGTAGGCCCTCTGATATTAGGATCTGACTGGAGTCTCCACTCTTTCTCCTTCAGACACTCTAGTAGAGACTTTGGCTCATTTCTCAGGTCTGTCACTGCACCACACCCATAAGGGCTTGGTCTTTGAAAATTATTGTAGACACTGCCTTTGTGCTCACCAAAAGCAGACAAAAAACCTGGCTGTACTGGTGGGGGCCCTGGGGGCTCCATGTAAGTGTACTGGGTAGAAGACAAAGGGGGGTTGTTGTTCCATCTATCAAATTGACCAAACCTGTTAGTATCATGGTAGAGGAAGTTGACATGATTTCCAGGACCAGGAGTATTCAAATGAGTGGGCTGCATGTAATTGTTAGTCCTTTCAGGTTTGTAATTTTCTCTGTACCAACGAAGCCATTCTGAGGAAGTCATTCTGCCAGGTGGTGGATATCCACTTGATAGAACAGGAAATCTAGGATCATATCCATGTGGTCCATAAGTAGAACTCCAATCTGGATAACCAGATTTTGGTACCGAGTTGTCAGTAAATAATGGAGAAGATAAACTAGATTGTGCATCACTAAACCATGCAGCATTATCAGGTAGTAATGGAGCAGAAGGTATTGGAAGGGAATATGTAGCAGAAGAGGAGTAATGGGAGTTTGAAGACTCATCCACTGAACTTGTGACTGAATTCTCAGCTTTATTGATTGAAAGACTGGCCAAAGATGAAGAGGCTATTTCCTCAATGGGCTGCAACCTGTGCTCACTAAGGCCATTTGTCCCATTGTTTCTGTTGGGGCTAAAGCTTCCTCTATCAAGGACCCAAGCATTGAGAGAAGGAGGGCCAGCAGAGATTGGGGCTTCTGAGGAACTATGTGCATTTGATTCCCTTGTTGAAGGTTCTTGCTGTTTGAATGATTTGTCACTCCTGACATCCAAAATGCTGAATTCCCATGAATCACTTTGAGTTTGAGCTGGATTTTGTGCCATAAGTAGAGAACTAGCTCGGCGCAAACAATCATCAGACAGTAAGCTTTGGCTGTCCTTGTCTTTTGGTGACATCTTGTCATCAGTTGAGATAGAGGGGTGTGATGGTGCTGAATTATACCTTGTGAGAGGTCTGAAGAGAATAACTTCCTCTTCTTCCACTACATAAGATTTTCCATTGGTGCTGGAGCTACTTAGATTATCCTTTATCATCCCTTTACCATGTTCTCCTGTGTCTTTGTTGGTTTTCTGATTAGGCTCTTCCAATTTTGTACTATTGCCGTTGGACTGCAGATTTTCTGTTTCTTTCTTGTCAAGATCTTGATCTTGATCTGATCTAGCCACATAAAAATCACTTCCTAATTTATCACATGTAATCCACTTCTGCCAATTATTTGAACTGCTTGCTATCTTCAGTGCTGCTCCTCTGATGCGCTCAGTACGCAATTCAATTCCACTTTCAAAGTTGTCTATGTGTTCCCAATTACCGCAAAAATCCAATGAGAGATGTGAACAAGCTATAGGTACAAAGCCCCTCAACTCATAATCCTCCCAAAGAGGAGTTCTATGAAGATGCTTCTCGGTTTCCTTTTTATCATCCTTTAGTTGATTTAGAAGTGCAACAAACACATCAAAAAAATAAGAAATAGCTATTGTACTCTTTTGATCGGTTGCACATACTTCATGTATGCTTGAACACCACTCCACAAAAACAAGCACTGAGGGCAACAAAGGGCAATGTATCAAAGAACTAGCCTTTAGGCATCTTTCAATGAAACGTCCCATCAAGCTGAATGCAGCAGTTAATGCCAGCTGCATTAACTGTCCATCATTTTTGTTTTTTGATTCATCTTTTCCAAGTCTATCAATCAGATTCGTTAGGGAAAATATGAGAACAGAAACTACTTGTACAGCTCGGAAAGGACCTCTTCTGGCTAAATCCATTTGACTATAGGATTCCAACATGGTCTTTAGCTCTGTATCTTCTAGCTCCATCGTTTTATCCAACTCTCCAATTGTAGATGCCAATGCAATAGAGAATTCCTCTAAACTGCTTCAGTAGATAAGGAGTAAACGACATCAGAGCACATAATAAAAGGAACTAAAAAAGTACACATTACTATACAATCATACATTATATGGGTAATTGTTGCCTTGAACAATTTGGTCTGGCACAGTAGCATAAACAAACAATGCAGGCATATGATGACACTACTTTGAATAAAGACATAATACTCAATACTAGCATAATATGGAATCCAATGTCTACGTTTGCTCTCTCAAAATCAACTGCAAAATTTATTTATCTGGGCAGTTTAACTGTTCATTAGTGCTTCAGAAGATACAGGCCCAGAATCAGTTTCTTCTCAATGCTCCTGAAGTTCGAAAAGGGGACTGAGTAGACAGGGGGCACGGAAGTTAAGTTACAGAAATGGTAGTCGTGGACTGGTACCGCAGTACTGCCTACTTTTGGTAATCCTTATTGTGATCCCTCACTCTGGGCTAAGATAGTCTCTAAAGTGCTAGCGTGACAGGAGAGCAAATAGCAATGAAATCTCTTAAACAGCTCATAATTCAGAAGAGCAACTATATTTCTAAATATTTTGCACTGCCAATAATGAAAGTACTTTTCTTTTATTCTCCCTCTTATTTATAAGTGACATGCATGCAGCAATAATCAACGTAATTAGAAACTCATCATCACTATCTTCCTTGTGAGGTAGAGAAGGTGTAAAATAGAAAAGCTCTTTATATGATACTCGCAACATAAAATGTATCCACACACAAGGAAATGTAAATATTAACTGCTTTGAGGCTACTTGAAACACTACACAATAAATTAGTTATTAACTGTGACCTTAGCAGGTGTTCAAGAATAAATACTAGTAAAGGATACAGTGAATATGAATGACTCAATTTGACAAGAGGGAAATACAAAGAGTAAAAAGGCAAGACAAAATGCCAAGAAAATTTTAAAACAAAATAAAATGAATCCAAGATATACCTTGACGATATGAAGAGGAAGCTTATTGTTCTGACCACAAGAGACCATAACTTTGCAAAATGATTACTTTTGCCTTCAAACTTGTTGCAGTTTGAGCTATCATCTTCCCATTGTGCCTTGGTCTCTTCACCAATTCTTTGAAAAGGTTTCAAGACATCTAAACAGATTTTGCTGGGAACATATTCCAGAGGAGATGACCTGTTCTGCAAGATCATTAGAGACACTTGAGAAGATGAAAGTATAAGCTTAGAAACATCGAACAATAGATAGAATGAATTGCAGTGTATTAAAGATCCTTTATATCATATTACCTTCTCAAATAACAAGATAAGATTGTTCCAGGCATCAGGAAAAGGTTCTTTAACCGCTAAACTTCTTACACAATGGTAAAGAGCAAGAAATTCATCACCAATATATGTTGCCAGTACAGCCAACTGAGAATAAGCAAGGTTATCATAATTTGAAAAAAGGAAACATAAATAGAGGATAAAAGTTTCACTTATGCAACACTGCAAACGATAAGAAACAATTACCTGATTTTGTGGGTTACCACTGTCTGGCCAAATCCTTGTTGCTTCCAAATAATGGGCGGCAGCAACCGACCAATTATGACTTTTATTATCAGGGTTTTCACATTGTTGTTTATACCTGGCAAGATCCCCCATACAAACTAAGCAGCGATGACATAAATACTGGCATTTCTGCATGACATCTGGTTCAACAGAAGTAGAGTTCCAACCCTTTTTATAAAACAAAGCCTCCACTGGGACTTCATAATGTTTTCGAAGTTTTAAAATCAGAGTTTGGTAAAACTCAATAGCTTCTGTCAGAAATATCTTGAATAACTTTAAATGATTGCAATTGTCGCCCTGCACAGCATGATTTTGTGGCATTCCTGATTTTTTGCTCTCCACATTACCAGAGCTTTTCTTTATTATTTTGCGAAATTCATCAATATGCTTATAGTGCAGCTTCCACAAGGAATATTCAACATCCTGAAGTTCTGAGAGCATGTGATTACTCAAGATTATTCTCTCATAACTAGACCGGACCTTGTGGTACAAGTCTTGAGCATCAGAGTGCAGAAGGCCTTTGGAATGGATCAATGCCCACAACTGCTTTTCAGAATTCCCAATCTGAACAATGAACATTACACAAAGTTGAAAGGATATCTATTAAGTTACATTTCCCAGACCTAATGCATAAAAAGGAATACTAGTTTCAGAAAGTCACCTCTGAGAGAACTTTTTCTTCTTTATGAATTCCAGGCGAAAGCGATGGATTAGTTGCCATGGTCAAAACTGAAGGGCTTCCTTCAAAGGTGATGCATCTGCTTAGCACAAACCAGACCTATTAGTTAGTAGTACCATTCTTGGTACAAGGATAGGGGAAAAATTTCAAAAACTAACCGCAAAATATGAATATAAAAATGTTAATCAGCAACATGGTTGAAAGTCTAGATATAATGATTCCAGAATGACACATGAAATTTAATTCCAATGCTAAAATTTAAATTTCTAGAGCATTGAGAGCTTTTGATGTTCTATTCAATGTATCCATGGAAATTTTTATTGGACTCTACAACTACCATATAACTCAAAACTTGGATGAACTTTTATAGATCAATGACTGTGGTCAATGCAACCATTGATGCAATTGCTCCCCCTTATTTAACGCAATACATGGCCACCATTATATGAAGTACACTTCTGTCATGTGGTTTTTATTAAATTCTAATATAAGCAGAGAGTAAGTTCTTTATTTTGTGAGAACAAAGCATGCTAGACTCCAATGTTCATTTCAACATCAAGCCAAATTTAATGACTGAAAAAATGGGTAGATGGACAGGAGTTTTAAGAGAAAGGGTCAGTTTGAGGTCCCTTTAAAAATGAGAAAGAAAAATTCAAGGATGCGCAATAAGAAAAAAAAAATACTAGTATAAAATAAGCAAAAAAGAAAAGGAACTAGCCCCTGAATTTTCCACCCCAAATTTCAAGGGATACCAAACCGACAAAAAGAATAACAGACAATTAAGCACATGATACCAGGAGCCCAAGTACCTTTTTTTTACATTCAGGGAAAACACGCATCCCTAAGTACAATAACTAACTCTAACTCTAAGTTTGTGATCTATGCAGATCACTACTTAAGAAAAGAAACAACACTGACCTTATTCGTGCAGAACATAATCATCACCTTCGAGGATAAGTACATATGAAATAATTCAGGAAAGAGATAACCATGTTTGAGAAAAGAAAGTATAGAGAATAGAAAATAGCTCAATACGAGATTGTTGAGAATTAAAGATACATAGCAATTTTCGACCTCCCCAATATCCATACTACACACTAAAATACAACATAAGGGGCAAACATGGGAGAACAATAAAGTTTTGAGGAATTGCAAGTTTCATGACCAGAACTAGAATTGTTAAAATTAAACTGCCACCACAACCAAATAGCACCAATAATAATAAGAAAAATCCACATCAACGAAGAACAACACAGCTTAAACAAAAAAAGAAGGGGAAAAGAAAACAGATTTTGTTATCCTTTAAGGTAAATTAAGAAACTGCACTCTGAAGATGAAAGATAAGAATTTAGAAAGCAAAGATTACCAGATGAAGAAGATATTCATGAGTGAAAAATTGTAACTGCAGTTAGCCAACTGCAACAAATGAAGCAGAAAGTGAAAGCAAGAACATTGATGGAAGCGGAGAAGGGAAGAAGCAAGAAGAGTTGGACCACTTGCAGGGGTTTCAGTCGTGAAACAGACAAAGTAAAAAGGTGGGATTATGATGAGGAGGAGACTGAATACAAGACAACAATCTTAACCATATTCTGGCTTTTCATATAGTTTTTTTTTTTTTTTTTTTTCCTTTCTACTTGTCAAGAAAAATGTAAAACGAATAAATAAAGTGCTTTATCATAATCTATTTCTATGACTAAATATGAAGGATCACTTTGTGAACCAAGACAAATTATCTGTGTGCCTCAGGACACAATGACTTGTAGTGATTCACGGTATACATGATCAATTGTACAAAAGGTCAATCACGTAGTAAAAACACATTTTACATCAGATAAAACATATACTTTGAGCTTATGTGGAAACACATTTCAATTTCCTACATAAAGCGTTTTCAGAGAAATAATAAGAGTTTAATTTTTTTTTGTTACATAATTCTTCATTACTTAAAGTATTGTATTGTTTAAGAAATGTCTCCCCCAAAAGTTTTAGGGACAATCGTGTAATTTCAATAGCATAAAAAAGGTAACAAAATTTTTAAATTTTAAATACAATTAAAAATAACAAAATTAAAAATTAAAGATACAATTAAATGATTTATTTGATTCATTAATTTAATTAAAAACTGTTACAATTCATTAAATGTTGATTTAAAATACAAAATCAATTAAGATTTTCTATTTAAAATATTTATTATACTAATATATCCTTTATTACTTAAACTAATATGCACTATAAAAAAATCTCCCTCAAAAGTTATAGCAACAATTAATTAATTTCAATTGCATAAAAAAATTTAAAAATTAAAAATACAATTAAATTATTGATTTAATTAACATTTGAAATACAATTCATTAGATGTTGAGATATTGGTCATGCCAAAAAATGATTGTGAACAATAGAATCTTCCCATGACTAACTGTTGTAATGAGACTTGGTATTCAGCTTATATCTAAGACGGTGTATAACCAACCATTCAGTCTCGAGTTTAAAGGGAACAAAAACTATATTCTACTTTTTAATTGGTGGAGCTCGAGCCCATAGGTTGTGGATCAAAATCTTGAGCCTGGTCTAAATATGGAATTATGAGAGGATTTATTAATAATAACAATTATTATTTTAAAATTATATTTATATTAGCTTTTAATTTTTTAATCATAATCCTGATACGAAATAATCTCACAAAAATGGGTGACTAATCAGAAATGAGTAGTCCTAATGACTAATATACGAAATTATATTTTTATACCGACAACTTATCAAAAGGTATTCTCAAATAATGGTGTCAACCAATCAATTATCCAAATTGAATTTGATTAGTTAGTCCATACTGTTAACTAAAATCTCAGTATCTTCACTGACACAAACGTTCTACCAAAGCTGAAACCAATTACAAAGAAGGCTCGAACTATAACATCACAATTCGAATAAAAGAGACAAACACCATCACACAAAAAAAGTGAAGAAAAAATAAGATATACATTGATAATTTAAAATAATTTTATATTATTGTTGAATTATAAATTATTATATATAATAAATTTATTAATTTTTATAATAATTATTTTAAGCATCATATTAACAATATTTTATTATTAATTGAGGCAATATAATTTTTTTTACACTAATATCACAAATTTTATTAAAGTTAAAAAACTATACAGTCCGTTAAGCCTAATACATTTAATTATTATATTTACTTGTGAATTTTAAAAAGGATTTCCTAAACCCCACATGAACCGTTAGCTCACTCCTAAATGTTAAAAAAATTGGTAATAAAAATTCAAAGAGAAATATTTTACCTATTAATTTTTTTATTAGTTTAACATATATGAATAATATTTGTTAACGGATAATGTATGCATTTTTTACATTCTCTTCTATAAATGATTAAATAAGATTTTTTATTTTATTGTGACATTTTCAATTATCTAATTTTACGCCACATTGCCACATAATTATGTGAGTAGTACTTTCATTTGGTGGGGATATGACAAAGGTTTGACTGCACATGTGTGCATGATCGAGTGGCCGTGCTGAAGGGTAGTTGGGAGGTCATGAATTAAATTCAATTTCCAAAACTCTCATAAACTGAAGAATGTCTTTAGGTGAGTGGCTGAGCCACAAGACTCATAATTTAGCTAATGAGTCATCTGATAAATTGAAGTAGCATAATATGTTTTATTTAAATAATTTATGGAAAAATGCATTCTGAGTCTCATATGCATAAAATTTAAAATAAATGTTAAAATTACAATATATTGACGGTATAAAAAAATTTGTATATGTATTATCTAATTACAAATGGTAATATATAACAAGTTTTTTAATTTCTATATAATTATTTTAAAATTATATATAAAATAATTTATAACTAGTTGACAATATAAATGAAAATTAAATTCTTTAAAAAAATCTTTATTTTTAGAGGCATCTCGATCAAACAATTTTTTGTATAAAAGATGAGAAACCAATTAAAATAGTATTCTTAAATTGCTGATAATGTTATTCTATATATGTGACCAGGAATTAGAATAGTTAGATGATGATTATTTATGTTAATAATCTCTCTCTATTACATATATATATATATATATATATATAGGGACGGATCTAGGATCTAGGAGTGGGGACAATTTATTTAAAAAAATAAAAAATTAATAATTATCATTATCATACGAGATAGTTGGATTCAAATACGAAGATAAAAGATACAAAATATAAAATTTTAAGATAAATATGTACACTTTATTAAAATAAGATGATGCATTTACTTACTCTTACATGTGAACTGATAAGAAAGTTCAAATACATAAAATTAGGGGTACAAAATATAATATTTTTGGACAGATATTAGTGATTTTATTAAAATGAGGGGGTGCATTAGCCCACCCTCACATGAACATGGATCCACCGGTGTGTATATATATATATATATATATATATAATATGATGGACGCAGGAATGTTATTGAAAGGAAGCGAACATAAAAAAATTATATCATAAATAAAAATATTTCGAAGATAATACAAATCTAATATACAAAAAGAGGCAAATCGCAAAACACAGGCAAATTGTAAACATGGTGGGTTGATGAATAAGATGACAAAGTCTAGTGAGTCTTAATAAAATAATTCACAATTTAAAATCAAACTCAAAACAATAATATGGATATAAGAGATAAAGAAGACACAATCCATTTTAGCGTGAAAAACCCAATTAGATAAAAAAATCACGTCCAAATTGGATAATTAATCCAACGGACAACTCCACCATGATAATAAATAAGTACCTTTAAATCCTAATGGAGAGTTAAAAATCAGACTTGTCAAATTCTTTTATATGATCTCATAACAATTCTCTCAATGATGCAAACATAAACTCTCTAAAGCTCTAATATTATTTGGAATGGAATGCATAATATATATAAACACAAAAATATATTTTTATTTATTCTAATTTAAGTATATGATTCTAACCAATTTTTGAATGCAATCCTAAAAGTATTATATAATATTATACAATACAATCTTAAAGATATTTTATATTATGCAATACAATCTTAAAGATATTTTATATTATGCAATACAATCTTAAAAATATTATACCCTATTTTTTAATACAATATTAAAAAATATGTTATCATATTTTTGAATGCAATCTTAAAAAATATTTTATCATATTATGCAATATAATCTTAAAGATTTTTATTATATTATGCAATGCAATATCAAAAAATATTTTATCCTATTTTTTAATGTAATGTTATAAAATATTATATCTTATTATATTATGCAATACAACATTTTTTATTGTCAAATTATTTTTTTAATTTTTAATATATATATATATATATATAAAATAAAATTTTAGGGAGATGGTGGTCTCTCTCTCTCTCTCTCTCTCTCTCTCTCTATATATATATATATATATATATATATATATATATATATATATATATATCACATGATAATATTCAATATCACTCTTGCAAAAGAGTATTTATGAGCTACGATTTCTTAGCTTAGTGTTTGGGAGCTTATGAGAGATTTAAGTTTTTTTTAAACTTCTCGTCCACGCCTTGCTCATTGGCTTTGGCGGATTGTACAGGAGCTGTTCATTGAGATTATAGTTTTGTTTGTTGCTTCGCATTTCTTTGTAACAAAAAAGAAAGAGTATTTGCTAACAAAAATATACTCCTATCATTATCATACAAAAATCCAAAACAGTGAATTATTTTCCATGGCTGACTGTTGCAAAAAGAGTTCAATATAGCAATATGTTTTTCTTGGGATCGATCTTTCCTTTTTATATCAATGCTTATGCCACCAAATTATCTTCGCATTTAATTAACGTTTCAGATAAACATAAGCTTTTGACTGGCGTTTTGATTGTCTAATACCTAAAATAAAAATAAATAGGTCAATTTAAAACTTGCACGCTTGATCTTACCTGTGTGAATAAATCCAAAGAAAAGCTACCAAACTGAATGTTAGACGCATACATTAAAACATATATTGCTTCAAATTATTTATATTTCATCAAAGCGGTTTGCTTTAAATTAAAAACAACATATGTTAATTACTTTATACTTATTTATATCGTTAAAAGTAAGTTAGTTCTTATACACGTAAACTTTGATTCTTCCACATAGGTATATAGGTGTCAGAGATGTGAGTCATTGATGGAAGTGTGTAGAAAGAATTTTCCGTACGGAAAAGCAAACCACAAACCACGCGTAGCATGCCTTTGTGTTCATGATCATGAGCATAATCATCTCACCAATTTGGGGTTAGTTAATATCCCAACCCAATTTCTAGTCACATGAGTTTGGTTAAGAAGGATGGAGACACAAAACTAAAAGATCACTAACTTGGATTATAAAACATTTTCTATGCATGTAAAATACTAATGGATATAGAGACATTAGGGCTGGGGGGGGGGGCCTACGTAGTTGTTGTTTGGTAGGTGAGTTGATATCCGTTTCATGGCGAAATTCAAAGTTGACATTATTCATGAAACATGTTCCAGGGTCCCACTTGTCTCGTCTCCATCCTACAGCAAGTGCTTATAATTGAGGTGATCATCTCTGTAAATATCGTGCTCTTTGATTGTGAATGGTCATGTTCTTTTGATCTCATTACTCATAGCATAGAAATTAATTAATACGAAGGAACCAATTAAGAACTGAAAGAAGCCAGAGGGTATATAGCTTCCTCGCCTTCTTCTGTGATTTGCAATTAATTTTCTAGTAATGCTAGATAGATGCAGCTATATCTGCTGCATTGGTTATATTGTCTATCATTTGAGCTCTATCCTTTACTTTTTTTAAAAAAAAGTATCATTTGCTAACGAATAAACTTAATTTTATCTAATTTGATCAAAGTAGCTTCTCAAATACAATATATGGGTCTATATTAATTACATGATTTATTATTTTTTATACATAATAATATGATTTATTATAATAACATTTTATGTCGATAATAAATATTATATTTGTACACTCAAGAAAATAACACATAAATTTTAAAAAATGTAATAAGTATCTTATTTATATTAAAATTATTTATAAATTTCTAATATGACATTTACTGTTATTTATTTGTTATTTATATTAAGTGTATAAAATATTTAAGGATTGGATAAGGACAATTATAAATATATGAATTAATATTATCTTAACATTTTCCTTAAAATATGTGTCTGAGTCTAATTTAATCTTATACAATCAGCGTATAAGGGCCGCAGACGTGAATGCAAAATTTTATTTTGGCTGGATTTTATTGTTGCCGAAATAAAAATTTTGCAATACTGTTTGATTAAGGAAGATTTGTTGGAGTCTGATTATTTGTTGGAAAGCCTTAAACAACTTTCTAACGTAATCGAGTGTGATATATTTTTATTTCTATATCCTTTAATTTAATGGGTGGATATAATTTTATACAAGTTTTCAGGTTGCTGATCTACCACATGGATGATATCTACGATCTCTCATTTGGAGTCTACCCATTTCATAATTTTAATGAAAATAATGTTATAATCTTACGATGTTAACAAATTTCACAAGCATGGCATATGGCCTAAAATAAACTAAACAACTTTGTTGACATTTGTAAATGAAAAGGCAATTTTATTTGTGTCCTACTTATAGAAAGTTACTGTTAAATTTACGAAGCTTATTTATGATACACAGGAGACAAGAATTCATTGTATAAGGTTTAATGAAAGTTTAATTTTCTTTTAAAAATAAAATGAAACTTTAAAAATTAATATTATACAAAATATTTACGATCACAAATAAATTTCGATACTTTTCTCCGTTTAAACCATATCTTACTTGCATGTGCATGTAGTCCATGTTAGCTAAATCCTTTGTATTAACTTATCATGTGTGTTTCTATATATATATATATATATAACGTGTCCAATGAACCAAAGCGTGAAGCGTTAAAATGAGTTTGACAGGCATATTTCTATGTAGGGTTTGATAACTAGTACTATTAGGATGGTATTGATTAATAAATTAAAAGGAGAAAATATTTATTGTATAAATCATAGGAGAGTGTAAAAAAATTATAACAATACATTTTTTCAACTCTTAATTAAAAATATTTTTTATTTTAAATTTTTTAACTAATATTTTTAAAACACTGATTATAATTTCTTTTTATAATTTTATACCACTCTTGAATGGAAATTTATTTTGCTAGATGGAAGTCTCATTGTGGACAGATATCCTACGTCCAAGTGAAGATGCTGCTTCATTAGTCGCAAAGATGACTTTTTGACCCAAGTGGTGGTTAACGTCGGAGAACAAATTCTTCCTAATCGATTTAGATAGTAGTGTTCGTAGATGTTGGATTAGTTTTGATCAAATTAAAGATTAAATTTAACCAAACTTAATAGTTTGATTGGATTTAATTTTCATAAAAAAAAATTGAAACTCAATCTATTTATCAATGGTTTGATTCAATTCAGATCAGCGGGTTATTCATTTAAATTTGATCTTTTTTCTTTGAATTACTATTTTATATCATAATTCATCCAAATATGAAATACAATTAACACAATATCATCAAATACCTGAAAGTAGTAAAATTGATTCATTTAATGTCATCAATATAATATTCTAAAATAGACTAATACAAATTAAAATAAAATATTTTTTAACAGATTTACTATAATAGTTTGAATCACTACTATTTGTTACAAATTAATTTCTTGTAATAAGTTTTGTTGCAATCAGATTTGTTACAACTAAATTTGTTAAAACAAATGAACAAAATATGATATATTAATATTATATATATGACAGAAAAAATATGAAAAATAAAATAAAAATAACAATGTACTTGAAAATAATACTTAAGAAGTTTTAACACGAGTCACAACATTTGCAATTCCAACACTTGTAGTTTCAATATAAGCTGAACTTAAAATCAAACCAAATTACTCTAAAAAATTAATTAGTTTTGATCGACTTTGATCGATTTAATTCAGTTTTGATCGAATTTGATCAGTTCAATTCAGTTTTGATCGAATCTATAATTCAAACATGTGACACAATCAGTACATGAACGATTTTGATTAATTTGATTCAATTTTAACTCAAATACATAAAAGATCTAAATTATTCAAATTAATTTAAATTAATTCGAATTCATAAATAAGTTATAGGCATATATACCCCTAATTCTAGAGCGTCATCATAAACACCCCTAGTTCTAGAGCGTTGTGAATTATGAATTGTATTAAAGGCTTTCTTTCCGCTGTCTTGTGGACGGAGAAAATGCAACCACAGCAGGCTTAGGTACCTATTTTACACATGATGTAACGGAAGACACTTTTTAATTCTCTGTTTTTCACTCGTGCATGTGTCGTGTCCTTCACACATTTGGTAAGATTTCCACCGCTATTGGGGAATCCTAGGTTACATTGTTAACTAGCGGCGAGGTGATTGAGATGCAGAGACCTCGACCAAAGCGCCACAAATTTTTTTATTATTTACCTAAAGGCCACCAGGGCCAAAATATTTGCCAGAATGCCACGCGGCCTATTTCGCTGGGCACTCCAGCGAAATAGGTTTGCTGAGATGGCGCCGTTCTGACCAATGTCCCAGTGCCCTGGCAGCAGCGGGCAGGACACATGGCGCCATGGGAGGATTTCGCTGGGGGGCGTAGCGAAATAGGGAGGGCCTTGACACCTGGCAACCTATTTCGCTGGGGGGCACAGCGAAATAGGAGGCGCCGTGACACGTGGGTCTAAATAATTGGTGCTACCTATTTTGCTACTGACACCAGCGAAATAGGCCACCTATTTTGCAAATAAGCCCAGCGAAATACACACCCCCCCCTCTATTTAAGCACACCCCCCGCGAACGGTTTGTTACTAGAAATACTTTTGCCTTGGTTTAGTTGTTTTGAAAAATTGTGCAAA
>PYAF01002798.1:2265251-2301588 GCA_007407185.1 Glycine tomentella | reverse complement strand
AATTACAATAATTATATACATTTAATTACAATAATGACAAATTACTCCTAATTCAATGTCATTAAATGAAATTAACTATATCTAAATATATATTCAAATTATATTTTTTATCATATAAAATTCTCAAATAATCAAACAACTAATGTTTATCAACAATCAATAAAAAATATGAATTATTAAAAACATCTACAAAAAAAAAAAAATTATATCCTACAAAATATCAAACTACTTGTCTTCTATCCTAAAGTTTCAATAACATATCGTCTAACCTATTGTTTCAACTCTTATCATCTAACCTAATGTTTTATCCTCTAATAATCAACAACATATAATAACTAAAATGCTGATAAAATAAATTATATAAAGCAAACTTACTTGTAATATTGTACTCCACTCAAGAATCACACACCCAAAATCAAAGAAGAAACTCACCAAAAGCCAAAAGAGAGAAGAGAGAAGAAGAATTTAAAATTTTGAAGGAGGGAAGGGAGGGGGGGACCAGCACGGGGGGTGGGGTATTTATGCTGGGCCTCGTGGCCTATTTCGCTACCCACCCCAGCGAAATAGGTCCAGCGTTGACACGTGGCAGTAACGGCCCCGCTTTTTGGGTTACTGCGTGCCTATTTCGCTACTGGGTCCAACGAAATAGGCCACGCCACATAAGCTAACCGTTGGACAGCTACCTATTTCGCTGCCTGGTATAGCGAAATAGGTAGCCATCAGGAAGGCGCCACCTCAGCCAACCTATTTCGCTGGAGTGCCCAGCGAAATAGGTCGCGTGGCATTCTGGCAAATATTTTGGCCCTGGTGGCCTTTAGGTAAATAATAAAAATAATTGTGGCGCTTTGGTCGAGGTCTCTTGAGATGCAGCAAGACAAATTGTTGACAAACTGAGAAAAACAACATAGTATAAAAAGGAGGAATAAATAATCAATTTTATCTTTGAAATACTATTCCTTCTCCTAAAATGAAAAATAATTTTTCTTAATATTAGAAATTATACTAAATAATCTCTTAATATTGAAAAATCTTTCAAACTAATCCCTAAATTTTAATAAAATTAATATATTAATTATAGACACTAAATGTGTATATATTTAATGCTTAAGGAATTGCTTATACAATTCTATTACTTTAAGAACTATTTAAAATAATAACACTTAGTGAAATACATTAGTGGTTTTATTCTAAAAAGAAAGGAAATAAGGAAGAAACACCAGGCATAGCAAAACTAAAAGTAGGGGAGGTGGGGGTGTTAAAGTGAATTAGACTTACAGGCCAATTTTTTTCATTTGTTCTTGTGTGACAAGTTGAGGATTTTAACTTGTCAACACATATGTAACTAGAAAATAGGGTATGGTGAGTTGGGTTTGGTTAATCATGAATTTGTTTTTCTTTCTTTTAAAAAATTCATTAATATAGTTATTATATTAATAATACTTTATTACCATGTCTTAATTTTATTTTAAATATTTTATATAACAAATAATATTTATATGAGTGTATTTTGGATTTTTTATTTTTAAATTATTTTTAGTGGGTTCATTAAGTAATCCTTCATCCTACTTCCTCTTTTGACAAGTCAAATGTTAAACTAGGACAAGGGTTTTCAATTCAATCCATTTCATTAAAAGTGAGTTTGCTTGATTTACCTCATCCCGTTTTTGTCTGGTCAATGGCATGATAGGGCAACGGGAGAGGAAGGATCCATTTTATTACTCCTAACTAAAAGAGATTTAAAAACTTGTGTTGCAGATTGGGCCTTTAGACAAACTCAATCTAATCGGCACACTCTCAACTCAAGTCTCAAGAGTACTAAATTTATATTAGTTTTCGAGTAATTATTTTTTATTTTCACAAAATGTCCTTTGCAAAGTTGAGTTTAAATATATCTTTAATTCTATAAATATGATTATTTCTAATATATTATAATTTTCATTGAATTTGAATTTTTAAATTTGTTGAACTTATTTAATAGAACATGACATATATTTAAATATATTATGTTAATATGATTATTTAAATATATTATCTAAACATAACGTTAAATGATTATCTTAATAAGTACATGTTGGAAAATTATTTTTCTTTTTCGTGAGGATATATATAGGTTAAGGTTCCGACTAAATAATCAAATTATTGAGTATAGCTCTTTAATTACTGTGTTAACCCTGTGAATTGAATTTTTTTTCCAGATATTTTTTCTGTTAACAAATTAATAAAAGAAAAAAAAATCACCTATATCAGCTGGTGAGTGGTGAGTATTCTTTGTTTATTTATTTATTTATTTTGTCCTTGCTGAGGAAAAAAGAAGAAGAAACATCATTTTGCATGAATACTTGAATAGAGTCTTGGACAAGGCCCATGAACCCATGTTGGTTGTCCAATTGGCCTTTGTATCAACTGGTTACTGTTTATTGTCATTCTGTAAGTGCAAATCAAAATAGGAAAGGAAAATTGGTGAGGGGCAAATGGCCAGCACATGTGCAGTCCAACCTTATTCAAACAATGTTCTCTGATATTCTCAGACTTTGGAACAAATATAGGAAGAAGCACATAACCTTTGGAGACCAAAGTCAATTTTAGCCACTAAAATCGGTAAACCAGTACTTATTGACAGTTAGGCTAAGAAATTACGCCTTTCAATTTTAGCAAATGAGCATGCATGCCATGCCCAGACATGTATGTTAATAAGAAAAATATTTGACAATGAAAGGAAAATCTTTTCTGTGTATAGCATTAACAGTCACCAAAACCATAAGAGAGAAAAACGGGCACACCGCAAAATCAAGTTACATCACAGATTACAGCCACAAAAACACACACCCTCTATTTCTAACTTTCTACCCCCAACATATTAAACTAATTAACAACCTTCCCAGCTTTTCCTCCTATATCCGCCTTTTCTTTTCCCCTCCTTCTGGCAGGAAAGGGAAGGGAAAACGGCAATTTAAGAGTGACCCTTTTCCTATTTCTCTCCACATTCCAAGTTTCCAACCTAACAAGACCTTGTCCATCTAAAATATGAGTTCCAAAGCGTGGCTGGTGTTCCTTCTCCTGGCACTGGCCATGGTCGCTGAAACATATGCCACAATAGATGAATTTGCATCTACATTAGAAGAATTTGACCCTATTATCTCTGATGTTGATGTTGATCTCATTGAAGATGACAATGAGTTTATGATGAGTTCTGAATCAACACGTCGGTCACTGATGCATGGACATCCTGGCAAAGGCAGAGGCAGAGCTAGGTACATCAGCTATGATGCCCTTAGAAGTAACCAGGTCCCATGCGGTAGGCGTGGACGTTCCTACTACAATTGCAACCAAAGGGGTAGGGCAAACCCTTACAATCGTGGTTGCAGTGCCATTACACATTGTGCCAGAGACACCAGTTAGATGAACAACAAAACAAGTCACAACAAAGAGGAAGATGTTGTTGCATGTGGCTAATAATACTCTTTGATCTTTCTCATTGGGATTCTTGAGTAACATATATATAATTGGTTGCAACAACTTCCTCCGTTCCAACAATTTGCATATTTTGAAGTGTGATGATCTTATTTTACGTTATGCGGGGTCTTGTTTAATTATTAGTATTGTGACAAATACTAACGTAAGGTGGAAACAACTTGGTCTATTTCTATTTCTCTATGTAACATCTATGTTACATTATTTTTATTATAAATGTGGAGAAAATACAAAATATTGACATTTATATGTTATGCGTACTTTTCCAAAGTTTCATTACTTTTTCTTTCCTGAAATAATCGTCTCTACCTTTCTTTACTTTGGTTCTCCATTCCTGTTATTTGATCAGCGACGAGGATTTATGTTTTGGTAGAGATCATTTATCATGGGTGTCTGAGTTACTTAAGAGTGGCTAATCACTACTACACATATAATTTTTAGTAACATTTTTTACCTATCATTTAATAAAAATATAGTTACAAACTTTTGAAAACATCTTAAAGATGTAACCAAATATCAATAAATAAATATATATATATATATATATATATTACTAATATATTTTTATGATATTTTATCAAATATTATTATGTATATTCCTTGTTGCTAAATATTTTTAATTAAGGATTTAAGTTTTGATTGGTTTTATTAAGATTTTTTAAAGGGACAAGTGTAAAAATATTTGTTAACTTTTGGCGAAATAATTTTACTTTATTATTCAATTATGCACTATCATATATTATAAGTTTTTTATTTTTATAATAATTACCTTAAAAATCATATCAACAATTATTTGTATTGATTGAAAATATAAAATTATTTAATTTATGAAAGAGAAATGCATTAATTTATTCTATTTTTAGTTTTGATTTGTCCTACTAATTCGTTAAGGATTTCTCATTAACAAAAAAAATTGCCATTAAAAAATTATTAATTAAGTGATTGCACTTAAGAAGTTCAGTTTGACTTATAAAAAAATATTGCGTATAATAATACATGGATTCAAATAAAAATTCTTTATTTTATATTTCATAAAAATATTTATTTTGACTTCTTATATACAGTCAAAATTTAAGAGTCAAATACTAAATATGGATTTTTTTTTTTTGATAAGGCTAAATATGGAAGTTAGTGTTTGGAAAATTTGTAATATATTTTTTACCAAACAAATCGATCCACTAGGCTAAAATAACCTTAGCATATTAACATATAACAAACCTTTCATTTTATTCATTCTAACTTTTTGCCTAATTGATGAACAATTTAGTAAAAAAAAAATTACTAATTCATTTTAAAAAAATCAAATGTCACACATAGTCAATTTCTCAATCACTATTCAAAATTTATATTTAAAAAATTCAAGACAAATTTAATTTTCCCCTTATTTAGATTTGGCCAAAAGCATCAAAAGTCTTCATTTTTTCTAGAGTCTTATCCAGAGTTCTGACATTACACTAACATCCTTCTCTCCAACACACAAACACTTGATTAGAAAAATGACCAAAGCCCTAATATTATTCTTGCTCTTGGTGAGCTCCTTCATTGTATTTACCCAAAAGCTTGATACTTTTATACACATTCCTCTTCATCTTCGAATTACAAATCCACGAAACCCAATACCACCACCACAAGTGCCACCATGACCATGTCCATCACCACCAAAATATTGAATATAATAATATATAGATTCAAAGCAATATTCCTCACTTAAACTTGAGTCTTGCTTTTAAGGATAGGATTTTTATCGTAGATTTTAATCCATCATGGGAGACTCAAGTCTTTTACGAAATTTAGCCAAATAACGAGATATTAAAGTTTTTGAACCTTTTCTTATGAAATTGGTTCACTTAATTGGCTTTTTAGAAAACCAATTTTATATCAATTACCTAAATGTAGGCGTATTTGCGATCCGATTTGGGTCAATTTTGGTCAAATTCAAGGTTCAACCCAATCAAATTTGATCAATTTGGTTTGATTCAATTTTCACAATTTTTTTTGAAACTCAACCCAACTTAACCCATCCATTTAAATTTGACATTTTTTTCTTAGAACTACTATTTTATATCATGATTCATCCAAATATCCAATACAATTAATACAATATTATCAAATATTTGAAAATAGTAAAATTGATTCATTTAATACCATCAACATAATATTCTAAAATAGAGTAATACAAACTAAATAAAATATTCTTCAACAATATTTACTATAATAATCTGAATCACAATTATTTCTTATAAACTAATTTCTTGAAATAAATGAACAAAATATGATCCATTAATATTATAAACATGACAAAAAAAATAAATATGAAAAAAGGTGAAACAAATAACAATGTACCTAAAAGTAATATCTTAAGAAGTTTCAATACTAGTAGTCTCAACACTTAGAGTGCTAATATAAGCTTAATTTAAAGCCAAATCAAACAACTCTAAAAAATTTGATCAATTTTAATCGGATCTATAAATCTAAACTTATGACCCAACTTGTACAAATCGAACAATTTTAATTGGTTCGGTTCGATTTTGACCAAAATAGATAAATGATTTAATTCAAACTGTTTGGATCGATTCGAGTTCAGGGTGACCTATATCTATGAACACCCCTATCTAAATGAATCATTAGAGTCAAACTTGGTTGGAATGCATAGTATTTGTAATAAATACTTAAATCTTTCGCCTATATTATAACAAACTTTTCATTTTTTTTTGCTTTGCCTCTCATCTTTATCTATGTGCTTCAATATTCATTGGTTTTGTCTTCATTACAACTTTTTTCTTTTAATACAAGAGATCATGATTTGTATTTACATTTTTCTTTTCCGATATTTAGTGGACTGTATTTTAAGTGATTTAATTGTGATAATTTGATATGGATACCTTCATTGACCAGCTTTGGTATATTGAGAATCTTAACGAAGTCAATAAAAGGGAACCTCAATTGTATGGTTTCCGATGTACCAAGCAATACCAATATACAATTGTTTCTCCTCTCCTATTCTAAAAAGTTATGAAGTCTTGTTGAGAAATCACGAGATTGTAATTGAGGAAGAATCATAAAACAATCAACCTTCTTGTTAGCGACCTTGATGATGCAAGTCTCTTATACTACTAAGGTAATTAATCCCCGATCATACACAAATCAAATAACAAGTAAAAATTGCATAATTACAATACTAATGAGATAAAAAGTGGAATTAAGCTTATATATTATATTTCAATAATAAAATAAAAATAAAAGGCCTATGGACCATAGCAGTGACTTGTTTGAAGAATTCAAAGGTAGAGAAGATGTAGTCAAAGATGTTATGCTTGAATTTTTGTCATGGCGCAATAAGATCGATGGACTTTTGAAGAATGATTATTCAATAATAGATCAAACCAAAACATGCCACATGTGATATGTTTTATATATATATTTTTTTCCCTGAAAATGATTGCGAGAGGGAAATAGAAGATGACCTTGATCAAGGGTAAGCAGAAGGCAACAAGGGTCTCCGAGCAGTGCACATGTTAAGTTTCAAATTCTCAATTAATGCACCACCAACCATGAGTTGCTAAGTCCGCAAAAATCATATGTATAGCGTACAGAAACAAACAAGAAGCACACTCAACACCGTGTTTTCTAGCTCTCATGTTTCCATCACTACCTCCCATCTTTTCTTCCCTTTCATCATCACAAGTCCCACTTCCCTTCCCTTCCTTCCCTTTCTCATGTCCCCATTCACTTCAATTCTTGTCTCCTTCGAGTCAAAAAGGAAAATTAAAATATTGAATCGGAGAAAGAGTTCGCATGATTGCTTTTACGGCTGTCCATAGCTTTACATTCAAAGTAACGGGGTCCCTACCCTTCTACAGTGGAAAAACGAAGCAAAAAGAAAGAAAAAAATTAATGGCTCAAACTGCACATGTCGGCTCCCTCCCCAAATGGATTTATTGCTTTCATCTAATTATCATCAAGCAAGTTTGACTTCTTATTAATATAATAAGTCCGGCAATTTTCAAAATTTATGAAAGGTTTATGGACCACTATCACATTGTATAACTATTTTGTAATTAATTGAAAAGATTTACCGTAACAACTAAATGTTAAAAAAGCCACACAAAAAAATTGGTTTATTTGGTGGACATGAGATCAAATCCTGTTGTCAATTTAAGAATTTTTTTATGGATAATCTATAAATATTTTTTTGATCTTAATAAATTTTCATAATTTAATTCACCTAAATTTTTTATAATAAAAAACATTATTTTTATTTTTTATTTTCTATCGAAACCATGTTATGGATATAGCTTAGCATGTGGTGTTTCGGGCACATAGTATGTGAAAACTACTAGATGCTTACAACACAAGCAGCACATATAATGCCTATCTTCATCTCATCCCTTGGGATCTTTCCCTCATTCAGAAAGACATCAGACAGGTCAGGATTCCTTCCCCATTCTTCTACGCTTTCTATGACAGCTAGCCCAAATTGCCTTTGTAAATGCAATTTGATTTTCAAACCAACACTTCTCTTTTCTCTCTCTTTTCCACTCTCACTCTCTCATGCCGGTTTCTTCCCTATACTAGTCCCTACCATCTCTATAAAGACTGCACTTAGTACACATTGTATTATTAATTTTGCTAATTATGAATGTCATCTCTAATTATAAATGCCCTCCATAATTTCCTTTCTCTCGTTCAAACAATGTGTCAGAACTTGTTTGACTAAAAATCAAAATTAATTTATCTTCTCCTAAAACACTTTTTTTTAATATAAAATTTATATCAAAATATATATTTTTTAGCGTGCAATAACATTACTAAGATTAAAATCTAAGAATTCATATAAACTAGTACTACTAAAACACTCCACCACTAAGTGGACCCAAATGGGTTTATCTAAAATGAACTTAAACGCGCATTTCAATTTCATTCAATAATTAAAAATCAATTTGATTAAAAACAGTTTTACTCAGCTTTAAAAGCCATTAAAATTTAACTGCGGCAACAATAATGGAACGAGTTGACTGTGGAAAAAAAACAATACAGCAAAAGGATAAGGAAGCTAGAAAGTAGATACATCATACATACATCCCACTACAATCGCTGGTTACCTCAACTAGTAATAATAATTCAAATGGATTTAAGTTAATAAAAATGAACATTTTGGAATACAAGTTTTTAACAGAAATAAAGCATTGGATCGAACTCTTCTTTGATGTCAAAGTAATAGCTATGAATAGTCATCGACTCCATTTCCAGGCACAAATGAAACGAACTCGAAAAGGAGCAGATTAGTGAAAGACAGCATAATAATTTGTACAGTACATACAGTTGAAGCAATTAATTAAGATTATTCCATTCTCTTGATAATCAGCCATTACAAATATGTGAAACTCAGAGCCCTATAGTCGGCATGAATGGCAGGAAATAATTAAAACATAAATTAAGAATCTTACAGAAAATTAAGAAGGAGGAGCGGAAGAAGGAGCAGAGGAGGAGGCTCTGGGAGAAGTTGTGGGGAAGAGAGGGAGCAAGCGGGGTTGAGATTTGTCTCTGGGAGAAGGATGCAAGAAGAAACCTTTCTCTTTGATGGCTTTGTCTTCAGCTTCGGAATCAATGGCATTGGATCGATCGAAAGGGTCGGGTATGAGAGGCGTGACGGGGCTGAGAACGAGTGCGGGGAAGTCGAGGATGCTGGGGGAGAGGGGGGAATTAGTGTTGTGGTTCGAGAAAAACGAGGTGAGGGGGTTGATGTTCTTGAGGTTCAGGGAGTTTGTTCTGCGCTCGTAGAGCTTAGAAAAATGCTTTTTGTTGGGCATGGATTTCATGGGTGGGATCGGGTTCGAAGGTTTCGAGGAGCCGCCGGCTGCTGCTTGTTTCGCTGTCTCCGAGGAACCGGTTAGCATTTGGACTACTTGCTTGAACGAGGATGTGTCCGCTTGGACGAACGTTGTCGGGTATGGGTTCGCGGGTTCGGATCTCGTCATCATGGCCTTCTCTTGAGCTCTTGGGGAAATGGAGTCCATTGCTGCTGAGTGCTGACACACTGTGAGAGTCTCAGAGAGAGAAAACCAAATAGAAGATGATAGAGTGTGATCGATTACACCTTTTTTTTTCTTCTTTTTATTTAACTTTGTTTTGGTAAAGAAATCAATTAAAATCAAATGTTTCTTAGGGACCTTAGATTCTTCTCCTATCCTTCGCTCCCTACGCGCTATGCACCTCTTGTGTGCTACACTACACTCATTTTAAAAAATGTAACATGCAAAATTGGAAATTCTTTTTTTTTTCTTCTTAAAAGTAAATAATAATAAATGTATATAGTCAATTGTATTAAAAAAAATTATACAGTCAATTCTAAATTATTATGTATATTAAATTTATTCACTTTTCTAATAATTGTTTTCAAATAACAACATAAATTATTTTTGACTTATTAATAGTATACAAACTTTTGTGTTAACAATAAATATATGTTAAATTATGTTTGATGACAACTTGCATTAACACAAATTTTCAGAATTGATTTTTCTTATTATTCAGAATTTGAATTTAAGATCTGCAATTAAAAATAATTTAAATGTGTTTCAACTATATTTAATATCTTCAAATAAAATTTACCTTAATTTTAAAACAAAAATTCTAAGCAATAAGTACATAAGCATTTTAAGTCAATTTAAAATATTAATTTAATAAAATTCCTCTCGTTGTCCGGGTCTATGTTTTTGGTATACCATTCAGCAAGGCAAAAGAAGAGAAAATGTTTATCAATTATACATCATTCATTGTTTATTATTATTATTATTATTATAAATCATAAATTTAATGTAATTTGGTAGATTTTGAAATTTCCTAAATTTGAACAAAATATTATCCTTGATTACTGAATTTTGAAGAGGGGGAATTTAAAACAATCCCATTCAGTTAATTCGTAAATATTTTGAAAATAAAATGATAATTTATTTTTTAAAAAAGGGTTAAATTATTTTTTGTGTATATAATGGTAGCAATATAGTGTGATGCATGTGTATCAAGTGGAACAATTAATTATTGTGATAAGTTTTTGTTTATATGATTATTGTGATAACTGATTAATTTATACAATATACATATGATCCAAAATAAAAAGTTAGTTAGTGATCACATGACAACTTAAAATTTATGTGTTTTTTTTTAATATTGACCATTTAAATATGATATTGTGATTTATATTTATAGTTATCATTTCTCACAATAGAAAAAATTATCATTTGATTTATATATATATATAATCCTTAAAATAAATATTTGTAATATAAAGGAAAGACTTAAATTTTAAAATATCCCTCATATATTCTCTTTCTTTGTTTTCTGACACTCAATACTCTCACACACCGAACACTTTTAACCTTATGCATATTACCACCATGAAAAATGGCCCTCGCAACTATCAATACTCTTTCACTTTCACATTCAACAATTTAAATGGGAAATATTGGACCAAGATACACTTTATTTCATTTGAACACCATCAAACTATAAAAGGCATAACGTCAACTTTCTACAAATTCTTACCATATATTATAATTTTTATATATTTTAAATTTAGGTAAAATATGTTTTCAATTCTTTGGTCTTTTTTTTCCCAAAATTGGTCTTATAATTTTAATTTCTGTATTTAAAAAAATAATAATTATGGCCCTTATATTTTTATGATTGACTAAATTTCACCTCTCACCTAGTATCATAAGTTCTATAAAAATAAATAATTCTCACTAATTATAAAAGGTACAAAGACCAAAATCATCATGGTGCAAGAAGTTCTAAAACATATTTTTAATAGCTTACTATTTTTAATTTTGACGCGTAACACACAAAAGTTACGCTGGGAGCATAATAAGAGTGAATATATAGATTAGAAGGTGCAAAAAGTAAACACGAGCGATTATAGTGTGGATGGGCAAAGGGTTGCAAATGGTGATGTTAGGAATTTTAGAGAAACAGGAGTGGGGCCGATGTCGTGACACAAAGTAAAAAAGAGTAAAAAATGGTTTAATATTTGGCATTGACTAACAGAGGCCGAAGAAAAACCATCCTCATTCTGAGTCACGCTTTATGCCTCCTTGTGCCTTGTTTGGCTTTACTGATACTACGTTGCATCCTATTCGTATGAGGTATAAACAATCTCATATTCCTTTCCTAACAATAACCGCATTACCGTTTATAATGAAGGTGCATGAAATGGGTGTGTCAATGGAAAGTCCAATCTCATATTCCCAAATGAGACTTATGAGGTGCTAGTAGCAAAAGTGCACTAAACAACGGTCCTATTCAGTGCAATCTGCTCACTAATATGATTCGATCCAACCCAATAACTTGACTCAATCCAGCCTAATACATTGTGGGTCTCCTTTTTATAAATACACCCGTTTCATTTATTTATTTATTTCTTCTAAAAATATTATTTTTCTAACCAACACTTATTTTTCATTTCACTAAAAGTGAATTATTGAAAATCGTTTCTTAGGAACATTGAGAAACACAATTGATTCTATCCTTCCTTCAATAATAAGTCAACTTCCACGCTGAATGTTGGAACTTGGAAATTTTCTCATTATTTCATAAAGACGCATAACAAGTTATCGTCGTGTATATTAGAAAGTGACTTTTCACTTTTACAAACATCATGTATCGAATTGTTTTTCTACTACCTAATCCCTCAAAAATAAATAATTCAAATTCTCGTAACCAGACATTAGCCAAAGAAATAACCAAATTTTTTTATTTCTCCTAAACTAGTTGCAGAAAGTTCAATAGATAAAAAAAAAGAAGCAGAATGAAAAATATGAGGAAATTATTTCAAGGCTCTTGAGAATGTGGAGAAAAGAAAATGAAACGCCGCTTCAAAAATTTGCCCAACCTAAAACGTGCAGGAACTCGTTACTACCAACCCAATCTATTTTGGTCAACGCAGAGCAAATTTGAATTCGAGCAATTACTTCGCTTTATTTTGTGCGATTAGGGTTTAATTGCACGGGTGGAAAATTTTGGAGAAAATGCACGTTATATACTTTTAAAACTTCTGGTATGGTGGTACGTGACCAAAACATTAACAAAGAAGTATTTAACGTGCATTTTCCCCAAAATTTTCCCATACAAGAAATATGAGATGAATGTTTAAGCAAATTCGCTACAAAAGCCTTGTTTTTGAAAAATCGATATTCAAAGCTAGCACAACACATTTTGTATATTAAATCCTTTTATTTCAAATAAAATATATTACAATATAATTTAAGCATTGAACTGCATCATTACAACTTTTAGACTCATAAGCCTCCATCCCCGAAACAATAAAAAATGGAAGCACATATCAATTAAATAACAAATATTATTTTTTATTGGTGACATTTGTGCTCGAACGTCATAGGTCCAACGTTGCAAAGCATAGGTTTTTTTAATGATGTGCAGGAGTCGGAGCTGGAGCATGGTGATGTGGAGGGTGTGCCGGTGGATGACTAGTATGAGGTGCAAGAGTGGGGTAGTGGTGATATGGGGGATGAGCTGGTGAATGGGTAGGAGAGTTAACAGAAAGATGAGGTGCATGAATCGAATAATGACGATGATGGTGACAATGATGATTATGATGTAAATGGTGAGTTGGTGAATGAGAATGAGGTGTAGGAGTGGGAGAGTTGTGGTGGTGTGGAGGGTGAACGGGTGGTTGTTTAGGGGAGTGAATTGGTTTCTCAATAGGATGAGGTGGAGGAGTAGGAGAAAGGTGGTGTTGTGGCCATTTTTCTACTCAAGTGTGCATGTGAGATATATAAATGAGAGAGATGGTTGTGCACTATAAGGTTAGGATGAGACTCTAATTTATAAAAAGCTGAAACCAAGACTTTGAACTTTTTTTTCATATATAGAAATGATTGGAAATTGAGATTTTTTTTCATCAATTGATGTAAAATATCAAAATTATTTCAATGATATGTGGAAGTTCTTTTGAATTCTTAAATCCAACAATCCACCCTTAAGGTTCGGAATTGTTGCATACCACATTTTTTAAAATTATAATAAATATAAATTTTATTTGTAACAAAAAAAAATTATTTAGGATAAACTTTAACTTCATATACCATAAATATATAAATTATAAATTTATTTTAGAATGATTTTTTAAATTCAAATAATCTCCAAAAGTAGTAAATACGAATAAATAAATAATTTTAATTTTACTGTTAAGAATTAAAAAGTAAAATTTAACTATTTTAAAACTTTCCTAAAATAATCCATTACTGAATGTAGACAAATATGGATTGTATAGAGAATTAAAATTTCCAAAATTAGCGATTGTAAAATTGCTTTCATCATAATTTTAGTTTATTGAAGGACAAACATATTCTTCAAATTTGATGGTGTATAAAAAAATGTATCTGCTTTAGTATTTATTATTTCTTATTTTCTTCTAAAATTAGAGCATTTGATAAGTTTCTTCTAAATTTATATTATTAAATCAATTGTACTAAAAGAAGAGGTAAACAATTACTTGATTGCCTAATAATTATATTAATTAAATAGTAAGGATATGATAAATTCTCTCTATATACATAATTATATTAAATACATTCATTATCATTAGTAATATTTTCTTTTAGAAATCACATGTATCTTTATAGACGGTATTATCAGTTCTATCCTAATTGAGTATGATTATTATAGACAATAAATTTCTTCATTTGAGCAAGCGCAATACAACTGCATATCTAATACTCAAATATGATATCATTAATCAATAAAGTATAGTATAGCTTAATTGATTATAAATCCTTAATACTTATATTTGATTACCTATAAAAAAAACTTGATATCATTAATTAAGGTGAAATAAACTCGATTAGTTTATCCACAAATTAATGATATTATAATATTAATTAATTAGACAAAATATTTGGAAAAAGTAAATAAAATATATCTTATAAAAGAAAGTTCATAGGAAAAATGAACATAATATTTCTATTTAGCATGAGATTTACTTTATAGAATTTTCCTTTTATAAAATGTCTTTTTTTAATTTTTTAATTCTTTATTATTATTAGTAAAAGTTTAATAAATACTTGTATATTACAGATATTTAACTCCTTGGATAAGGAGTTGTGTTTTGAGATTATCTCAACTAAAGGATCCCAATGCGGAAAACAAAAGATTTGGTGTGTGGATAATGTGGTGGGTGACCCATTAATAAATGTAGGGAGAGCTTTGATACCATCTTAGAATATGGGTTATGAACCTAACTCAACACCAAAAACTAGCTCAAGGAGTGAAAGATATTCCCCACTTATATACTCTATTTTGACATTATCTTTAGTAGTGGACGTGGGACTTGGTTCTTTCACACTACTTCTTCACCCACATTTGTTTTGGTTCTTTCACACTACTTCACCCACATTTGTTTCAGTCTAGCTTCAAGGGCTTTAAACCCTATCTTGTTTTCGCTCTTTTACTTTAATCTCTGACTCCTCTTCAGAATCTCCTTCAGACTTGTGCTCACTATGCAGCAAAAAATCATCATCGTTGCCGCCAAGGACCGCCTTCTTAAAGTGCGCTCCTTCTGCATCCTGAAGTTCCTCCTCTCCAACGACATCTACACGAGGCAGGCTGAGACCAAACCCAGAAAAGCCACTTCCATCTCCTTTAATTTTTTTCTTGCTTCGGTCTACCAAACCATTCTCTTTTGTAACTTTTCGCAAAAACCTAGTAGAGCCCTGTTTTTCAACTACCATATTCACTACCTTATCGGAGAGTTTTGAAATCTTTCTTTCAAACTAAAAATGACATTTTTTTACTGAAAAAAAAATTATACATATTTATTCACCAGCTTGAAGGAGAGTAATAACAAAAATCACGTGTTTATTAATTTCTTGATTTATTTACATTACTTAATGTAAATTCTAATTTCTTAATATTTTATTTATTTCTACAATTACTTTATTTCTTCATTCAAGTCTCACATGGCCTAATGTATATTTGCATCAGACCAAAAATACTAGAAACAAAGCATGTCAAGAACAAAAACACAAGAAATAAAAACATGTTTTTATCATACTAATTTGGTCGTTGACAATAGAGCGCACGATAACAAAACTAAATTAATGTTTGTAGCTTGCGAATCTCAAGATCAATCTGTGTGCCAACACGGAAATTTGTAAACCATAAAATAATAACCCTAAGCCCAAATGAGGGTAATACAATTTTGAAAGATATTGCTTTGGTGGTTCCACTTAAATACATGCTAAGGTCTGTAAATCATAAACAACTGTAGCATAGAAAAAAAAACTCAAGTTTTGCTTTAAACTCTTGGTCCAAAGGAACATCACATATTGCAAAATTTTGGCCGACAAAGCAGTGTTAAAGAAATTATTCTGAGTGCGATCTTTTCACAAATGAACGGCCATCAACTCCAATAAACATCTGACCTGCAACGATCCAAAAAAAAAAAAAACACGTCATCTACGAATATATACTGTTAAGAGATTACAATGACTTCTGCATATCAAACTGACATTAAACTGCACGCATTGGTCATTGATCTACAATCATCTTCTAAAACCTAATAATAGAAAATGACAATGTATCACCGAAAAACAAATTGAGAGGGATGAAGGATTCCAATTTCAAGTCTTAAAACAATTAAATAAGAATCCATAAAAGATACTACTACTTGATTATCATTAGTGATCACATAATAACTGGTTCTGACCTCGCCAACATTACCTGCCTGCGTGTTTTGAGCATTTTCTAGCTATCAAATGAAACACTACTAGTCATGGATCACTTCAAGTTCCCATCGACAGCAAAACTATTACACATTTACACCTACCAAACTTAATAGTTATAGAATGTTAAATAACTACATGACATGTCCTCTTTCGCCTTCAGTCTAGGATGCACTCAATGTCTAGCTGATTCTCTAAAACAGGCACATGTTAATAACAATGACCGGAGGGGAGCATAATACATTCTAACCCAGATTGACCTATCCCTAGTGTAGACAGTCCACTTTAGAGAGCAAAACTCATCACTTGGAATTCATGGAATTTTACAGCTTTAAGTATCAATTATAGCCTCTTATTTACTTGAGCAAGCCATTTCCAACTTTCCAGCAACTTAAATGCACTTGTCCATTTTCTAATACTAACAAGGTGATTAGAATTTGAACACTACTTGTTGGAACATTCAGGTTCCGAAATAAGGACAAGAGCGCCTCAATAGACAATGCAATTCTTTTTAAAAGTAATGGACTAAGAGCCTGTTTGGATATAATGCCAGAAGTGCTTTTAAGAGCTTCTCTACTGAAAAAAGCACTATATTTCCATTAGAGAAGCTCTCAAAAGCACTTCTAGCTTCTATCCAAACAAGTTCTGAAACCAACATGAACAACACCAATTATTTAAAGGAAAGCTAATATGCGACTATGACCTCTAAAACAACAACATAATACACCATGTCATCTTAACAAACAATCGAAGAGTCACAGCGCATTCGCATTTTCATAACCCACCCCCAGAAAAGGGCATAAAATACAAACATCTATAATAACATTAATAAAACCAACTAGAGTATGAACCAGATTCGATACAATTACCATTTAAGCTTGACCATCTATCTGCTTGTCTTCCACATCATTAGTGGTAGCGGCTGCTTCTCCCCCCTCGGCACCCTCTGCTGGAGGTTGAACTTGTTCATCCTCCGGAAGTGGCTCCTCCACATAGTCATTTTCAAACGCATCCGCGGGAACCTCGTAAATCCTAACCTGGGGCTTAGATGGATCCTTCACAAGAACATACTTCCCCTCATTCAATTTCATGCACAAGTCCACAATAGACTTCACAATACCCCACATATTCGTCGTGTTCAAATTAATCTGTGCTGCAAAGTCCCTGGGTTTATAGCCAACCACAGCCAAAATCACATGATTGAAATGATCGCGGGGATGAATCCTCGACACATACCCTAACTTCATCGTATCCGCACTCGCCAAAAGAGCCTGAGCAGTCCACTTAGCCAACTTATTCGCATTGTTCTTAAGCTCAGTAGCCAACACAGCACCCCTCTGAGTCTCCAACTTCTGCCTCCAATCCACACCGGAATACTTAGGATCAAACTCGTTCAACGCATTCAAAGTAAGGAACGACCTCTGCTTGTTCACATCAACAACACTATGCACCTCACACCTCGCAACAAGATACATATCATCATCAAGCTTCCACCTCCTATACCTATAAGCCACAGAAGCAACCTCCTCACCCTCATTCGCAAAAGGGTTAGCCTCATCAAAGGTAACCTTATTCCCATCCCTAATAAGCACCTGCTGCGAGAAATTCTGGTTAATATAAGCAGCCTCAACGCTCAACGAATGAGCAGAGTTAATGTCATCCTTCGACTCAGGCAATGGCTCCTGCGAGGTCTCGTGAACAGAGAGCAAATCAAGCTGCGACCCATCGCGCTTATCGAAGAAAAGCTTGTTCCCCACACGCTGAACGACAATGTCCCAGGAATAAACAGACCTGGGAGCACACATGAGAGTGGAGAGAATCGTGTCGGTGGCGAAAACGGTGGCTTTGTCCTCGTTGGCGAGTCTGCGAATGACGGGGTCGTCGGTGGTGGTGACTTTGAAGAAGTTCCGATTCTTGAAGCGTTCGAGGCGGCGTTCGTTTTTGGGAGTGATCCGATCGTAGGTGCGGTCGTAATACTCGAGGGCCCCGCAGAGGAGGAGGTCTTCGGGTTCGGGAACGGTGAAGGAGAGCTTGGAGAAGGTGCTGAAGGGGATCTGGTCGTGCATGTTCCATTCGGGTTGGATATCCACGGAGGATTTGAAGACGGCAGCTTCGCGGCGCTGCTGGTTAGGGTTTGAGCGGTTCATGTGGTAGAGACGGTCTCTGCGGGCGCGTTCCTTCTCCTGCTCACGCTTCTTGGCCTCGACTTCCTCGTCGCGCCGCTGAGGGAGCTGGCGCTGCTGCTGGAAGCGCCACTTGGGGCCGAATTTAGGGCGCGGCGGGGGCTTTCCGTCGACGAGGCGGAAGGAGGCGTCGTCGTCGGCGGAGGCGGGGAAGGAATCGTCGTTGGTGAAGTCGAAGACAGCATCGGCGGGATTCTTGGAGCGGGTCGGGTTGTTGAAGTTGCGGGTCCAGTCGGCGATGCGGCCCAATTTGTCGGAGCGGGAGAAGGGGGCAAAGGGGACGTTCAGAGGGAGGTTGTTGTTGTTGCTGCCTGAGGTCGCGTTGTCCGGCGGACCCCACCCATCGGCATTGAACGGAACGGCTTCGATGTCGAATGCTTTTCCCATTGGCGCAACCCAAGGTGGTGTTGAATCTGAGGAACAGAGTAGTGGTGTGTGCTCAGAGAGCAGGCAGAGGGAGATTAGTGAGAAACCCTAATTCGAGAACAATTTTTTATACTCTCTTTTTTGTTACGCACACCATGTTGGGTTGGGCTCTGAGTTAGTGGATTGTTTTCTTTTTTCCCAAAGGGCTTAATTTGATCTTAGCCCACAATATTTTGAGCTGTTCAATGAAATTATTGAGAAACCTAGGTTTTGTAAACAAATTTTAAAAAATATCAAGGGTTCACATTTAGTTGACAAGTATGAAACGATATGATGTAATACAATAAGATGAACAGATAAAAACATAGTAGGATAAGAAAATAAAAAACTGCAATCCTATAATGATTGGTTCAAATCGCGCAACAATATGATATAATACAAATTATATTCAAATGATATTTTTTTTATAATTACATATTATAAATAGAGTTTAATGATAATACAAAATTATTATTGATATGATTTTATGATAGTTTAAAATAATTTTATATTATTAATATATAGCCTATTTTTTAAAAAAATTCACTAAAAATATAATTTAGATTTACGTACCAAATTATTATGATTATTATTATTATTATTATTATAAGATAATATGTTTGATAAAACATTATAATATATAAATAGTAAAAGAGGGGGGGGGGGGGGGGGGAGAGAAAAAGAGATTATCTTATTTTCATTGTTTCCTAATTCAACTGGATGTTCCATCAGGATAAAAATTACACTAAACTGAAAAAATAGGATATGAGAAACGATAATATTATAATATTTATTCACACAACAAACAAACATACTAAAACATAGTAGAATAGTTATTTTATCATATCATGTCCACCCAAATCATAATTTGTTCCTTTTATAAAGATTTAAAACATATTTTTTACTTAGAAAAACATATTAAATCATAAATATTAATTATAATATATTTTGTGATTGGATTACTTTCTATGTGGGTATTTTATGAGTTGTTTGACTAGATTTTAATGGAGTAGATACTTGATAGTGTTATTTAAATAAGTTATTTAATTTATTTTTACCAATTAAAGAATTATTGAACGTGACTCAAGTAATCATTCTAACAACTTTAATATTAGAGTAAAATTAATTTGTATAACTTTTTTAATTCCATGTGACATTTGTAAGATCTACAAATTTAAAATAAATAATTTATTTAAACAATCTTGTAAATATTCTAATTCTCTATTCATTTATATTGTTAAGATTCTTATCTCATAAGCATTTTTTACTTTTTTTTTTTTTTTACTTTCTTCTTGTGTGATTAGTACTATAACACAATTAGTGATAATATCAGTTTTAGCGACAACTACAGTCACCCTTCTTCGCAATTATTAAGGTCAAAGTGTAGTAGCAGAAGCTTGGACTTTTTTCATTTCTTTTAACAGTAATCCTCTTTCTTTCTTTTTTTATCAGCCCAAGAACAGCAATCCTCTTTTGTTTTACTCCTTTACTCTACAAGTAAAATGTTATTTTGTTAGATATGGTTAGTTTTAGGAAATTTGTAATTCTATAAATCTTTATGTATTTACGGCTCAATGTATTTTAGAAACAAAAAATCTATATTTTTAACTTATAAAAAGATGTCGTGTAAGCGCTATTATTTGAAGTGTTACAAGGTTAGATTTTTTTTTTTTTTTTATGTTTGTCTCTCCTAAATTTTGAACATGTCCCATCCTTTGCAAGAACAAGAATAAGTAAAGCCAAATTCGCCCTATTGTCACGCATGAAACAATTGCTCGTTAATTCACCCCCACCCCCACCCCCGAAGAAGATTGAAATAAACAAAACACCTTTCTTTTTTCTCCAAACTGAATATTTTATTATATAGAAACACGGGTAGCCCTTGTTATATAATAAATTAATAAAGCCTTTTCATCAGATTTTGCAACTTCTGTGTACAACTGAAAGCATGAGAAAGCAAAATCTAAACAGCATTATATAATAGGGATCGAAAGCTATATGTAGAACATTATGTTCTTTTGAAGAGTTATGTGAAACTTGTTTTGAAATTTCCCAAAACCTATTTATACAAATTAGCAAACCTTCTAAATTTGGAATTCTTAGATAAGAGACATTTTTAACCATTTGATTAACATGACTACATGAGTAATAATTCTCAATTTTCACTATCTCAAATCGGACCATTTTTAAAAATATTATTTTTTTTATCTAATATGGCACAAGTTGTTCTATTTTTTAAAAAATATCTAATCTTGTCCCTCAAAATATATTTCGCTGTCATCTCAAAAAAATAAAATTTAATCTTTAAATATAAAAAAATGACCACATATAATTCTATTATTAGTTTATTCTGTTATGTCCAACATGAATACCTTTATAAAATGCTAATTTAATAAAAAAATAATTTATCATAAAATGTCATATTGAAGATCAATTTATCATCAAATTATAAATAAACTAATTTATCATTATTTTCAAGCCAAATAAAATCAGTCATGAAACATATCAGATTAAGGACGTAGGCCAACGTCCCACCATGGTCCATGGAAAAGAATTTTTTCACCATTAGATCTCTTTATTTGATGGCTCAAATTTTTTCTTTATTTTTTTTTTCTCGGCTTCATCCCAAAGCTCTCAATCTGTAGCCTCCGACAAAGCCATGAAGTTGTTTTTCCCCCATGAAGCCCCAATACGTTCATACTTGTATCAGATTTTTTTTGTGTTCGTTCTGCTTCCACGAAACCCTATTATACACCTTTGTTTCAATCGAAGCCCCAGTGTTATTATGCACCTTCAGATCTACGAAGGTTGCCGCCGGAAACAGAGGCTATCGTTGTAGATGAAGCGGTACACAAGGAGGAAACGACGTTGTTTGGGTCGGAGTAGACACCGACGGCGGGAACCAAAGTCGAGATGCGAAGAGCTCGCTCTAGAACTCATGCTCGCCCTGCACGGAGGCGGAGTCCATGAGCTTCACCGCCACGGACTCGCCGACGAGGGTGTTGGTAAAGATGAGAGTTGATTATATGTTTAGTTTCAATTAATTTTCAGGACAGTAATAAAATAATATTCTTCTTGTTGAATAATTACGATGCTACTACCATTGTAGCTGGGAGAGATATTACGGTTTACGGTGACAATGTCGAATTTTTGAATTTTGTCAATTTCTGTGTAATTGTCCAGTGTGTGTATCCCGAGACACAGTAGAAGCAATGGAGCACAGTAAAATAAGACTACTTTCCGTGAAACAAGGGGACATTAAACAGAGAATGTGAATTTGCACCTAAATTATCCATTTTTAGATTTCCACCAAAACGGTTACAGCTGGCATACCCAATTTACCCATCTTACACTCGGAAAAAGTTAAGGCTACATTCCATGTATGGGCTGAAAGATCAAATAGTGGTTGGATTTATAGCTCACCTGACAGTGTATTGAATGGAAAACTGCATCTTCAATAACTTTATAACTGGCGTTAACAACATCTACTCCTTCTTCATGAAGAACACGAATGGTTTCACTGAACATGAACTGAGAATCGAACCCAGTTATTAGAACAACCTCTAAGGCTGAACCCATTTGTTGGATCTCAATCCGTGGAGATTTTAACCCCACGGTCCTTCCACCATTACTCATTCTCACGTTTAGCCTTTCAATTCCCAGTAGCATGCTCTTCTTGTCCTTCATTTTCTCCAGATTAATCTGTAATTTCTTTATGCAGTTTGTGGCTTCTTCTAGCTGATCCGGCAGTGAAATGGCCTCCTACAACAGATTCAAATGAAAGAATAATCATCTCTCAAACTAGGAAAAAGATTCTTGAACACTCAAGAGGTGTAGAGACACCTAGAGAGAGGTATGTAAAGAAATAATAAATAAGTGATTGATATGTTGGTTATGACAAGAAAAAAGAGAGAGAGAGAAATGAGAAATACGATTGAGTTATTTGCACTCTTTGAATGTGTAATAAGGACTCGTCCAATTTTTACTATATAGTATTTATTACATGAAAAAAAAAATTATTTGGAAACCTCAAATGATGTAGACACCATGAGATAGAAGAGATAGAAAGATGGGAGAGATAAGTGATGGATAAAATTGATGATATGGTATAACGGAAACAGAAAGATATAGAGAGAGAATTAAGAGGTGTAGATGAAGTGTTTGTAATATTGAGGGTCAAAATAACACTACTCTTACTCTTACTGCATATGTATATAGCTTCGCTTGTTTAAAATATATAAGTAGCTAAGAGGAGTGTAGAGTGAAAGAGGGGAAAACCTTTGATCTTTGATGAGGCACAAGTGAGTTGAGTTCGCGGAAGAGAGCTTTCATTTGATTTCTTCTATTCCTCTCAATGAATTTTCTGTCCACTCTGGATGAACTAGGGTTGTTCTCCATGTCAATACTCTAGCCAGCAGATATCTGTATGGTTCAACTTCAACAGCTGAAAATACTCATTCCATGAAAAGAGAACGCTTCTCATATAATAGTGTCAGTTGTTTTGAATCAGTAATGTCTTTTAGAAAAGCAAGATAATATTATTAGACGCTGCTGATCAGAGTTCAGTGATTGGCCTAGCTAGCTTTGGTCATATGTCTTAAAGTTTGCTGGTTCTTTTCGATTATTAATTAAAACATTTTTAAGTGAACACTTGAATTGTTTGTAATAAAAGTACGATGAGGCACGTTGGTCCATTAACAAAGAAATTCATCACATGATTACCAAAGAAGCAATGCTGTTTGCTGACTTGACTCCTGCAACATTATCGTTGACATCAGCATGCAAGTGCCTTGGCAACAGCGACAATGCCATAGGGCTAACAAGTGCATCAATTATAATTGGGCATCTCACATATAAGTTTCACATCTGTCACGATAACAGCATGAAGAGTTACTCATATAAGGTCAAAACTAGAGTCTTGAGCTTCAATTCTAGTTACAAGTATTTTTTTAGCTGCAAAACTAGGACCACTATTATTAATGAGTATATAGGATTGATGATCGGGATTAGGTCACGGAGAAGATCGTTGTTGTTTTTTATCAGACTTTAAATGGGGCCTCTTGCTAATGTTGATAAGATTCCGTAGTTGGAAAGGGAAGAATTGTTTGTTGGTTGCGAGTTTGTTTCCGAGGAAGGATAGCCCCTTTGATCTTAGGGAGAAAAAGAATGGTTCTGTTCAAATTAAAAACAAAATAGGTTATATTATGATATCCAAAAAAATCTAATGGTTTTAGAATTGTTGTGCAATAAAGGGGTAAACATCTGAAAAATTATTGTTTTTAAGTGAATAATATTTAATGAGTTTGACCACAAAAATTTAAAAGATATTGTTAACGAGTGTGAGACATTAATTAAACAACTAAAATAGAAAAGTAATTATTATGTAAATTATAGTAAAGCTTTAAAAAAATTATATAAATAACACAAATTTTATCTCTTAATAAAAGTATTTTCTTATTTAAGTTTTTTAATCAATGTCTCAAGACACTTATTATGTTAGAAAATTAAAATACAAGGAAGGAGAGACGGTTTCTTAATAATTTTAATACTTAGTTTTTTGGTTTTTTTTTTTGAGAGGTTGTTAATTTTAAGTTAATAATTTTAATTCTTAAATTTGAGGTTTTGAAATTCTAAATAGATTCTGATTTGGTACTTGGAATGAAATGAAGAAATCTTCAGCAGAAAACTGACGCTGGTAGGGAAGAGCGGGTGAAATTAGAGAAAAAAAATTATTAGGAAAAAAAATAAGGGTTAAACAAGTATTCCTTCTTTAATCTCAACCACCAAATATTTTATTAATATATGTAACGTTTGTAATCAATTGCCACATGTGGTCCTAGATTCAAAATCTGAACGTTAGCCATCGCCTATATTTCTTATGTTCTTGATATTTATGGACGACGAAGCAACCCATGAATTGGAGGCACAGCTTGTAACTCGCCTCTATTTCTAACCTAAAATCAACCCACCTTCGTTGTTATTTGCAACAATAAGGATCTTTTAGCCCCCCCCTTTTTTTTTCTTTTTAACTTCAACCCCTATAGAACCAAAACATGGACGACTCATTCATTCGTTATCAATACCCTTTTATTTCATATAGATTATGAACTAACTGATTTTATTTTTTAATATCCACTATATTTCCTTTCCTTTGAAATCCATGCTGAAACAACTTGAATCATAATCATATCATATAACACATCTGTACTTTTATTTAAAATGTTATTCATATATTAACTATAAATCAAAATTGGTTTATTTACGGAGGTAATTAAAAATCTATTTAATCTTTTTCTTTTAATAACAAATTTGAAAAATATAGCCTCTTGTGACACAATCACGAAAACGAATATACGATAGATACCGATGTTTCCAAAGGATGCCCATCCTATCATCCTTATAGCAAACTTGTGCATAGTTTCTTTAATACAAACTGTCTTCTTAGAGCATCTTTAGTGCTAGATCTTGAGCAAAGATCTTAAGCTCAAGATCCGATCTTCACTAAATTTTCCAATAAAGGAAATGGAGAGATCTCCAACATGGAGAATGGGTTCTTGTACAAAATCCCTCAAGATCTGCACATTATTCAAAAAAAAAAATTTCTTTCTTTCTCTCTCCCTAAGATCTCAAATTGAGATATACCATTAAAGAAAAAAATTAGAAAAATTTTAAGAGATCTTTAATCTTATATGATACTATAGAATCTACCAAAAAATGATTTAAGATCTCAAGTTAAGATCTACCACTAAAGATTAAAGATGTTCTTAAGTTGAATCATGTCTTCAAAACAGTGCATGCTGACTTCCTTGTAAGAATGGCTCACTCCGAACCTTTACGACTAACTGGTATTCATTGTCCCTCCTATGTGTGTTTGTTATATACTTAAGGATTTAGTTGTTGGACCTTCTATTAATAAGGTCCCTCGTTTGCTGCTTGATATGATTAGTGCTCTCCATTTAAATAAAAAAATAGTTTGTCTTTTACCAAAAAAAAGAGTTAGAATTTAAGTTTTCAATTTTAACATAATCTACATTCAAATTTGTAAGATATGTTTAGTTCTTATAAAATAAGCAATTTTTTTTATATTAACCATTTAAATATTATTTTTTTTATCTCTCTAAATTTTGAAATCGTTAACTTTAGTTCTTATAAAAAGAACAAATTTTAGTTTGGTCCCAGTAAATTTTCTTTTATCTAATCTTAATACATTCAAAGTCTGAACTTACTACTTTTCATTGTTAACATTAATTTTAAGATAAATAAATAATATTTATTTTAGCTATCTAGAAGAAACAAAATTACGGGCATCATTTGTATAACAGATACTAATGGATGCTACTCATAGTCTTAGCTATTCATTTAACCTTCTATAGAATTATTAGAAATTAATCAGTGTCACGTAATAATAGAAACTGAAAACAATGATTTAGTTTTTTAGGGATGAAAATTCCAAAAGATTTTTTTATAAGAACAAAATCAAAGCTCACTCATTTAATTCAAATTAAAAGTATATTTAAATATATAATTAATTTAGAAAGATAAAATATATTATTTTAAAATATTATAAATATGAGATTCACATAACATACTTGTAGTTATATTTCAAAAGAATAATTGGTTCAACTAGTACAAGTCTAATTTCTTTTAGGTCCTGTGTCTTTCGGATTAGTAACTATATCTAAAAAAATTACAATTATACTATATTACAAAATAAATTACAATTGACAATTTTAAGGTTAAACTATTATTCTAAAAAATAAAACATTTTAATTTTGTTTTAAAAAAATCTTTTAATAATAATTTTTAATCAATTTTACTGGAATTTAGAATAGATGGAATAAACCAGTGTCTAAACAGCCCATGGAATGAATGCTTGACAGGGCCACTCAATAAAATAGTATAGACAGGCCGAATCAGAATCCAGATGTACACCAATAAAATTCATGGAGATCTTTACTTCTTGCTACCCCCATTTTACTATCGGCACTACATAATTTTTAATATCCTTCAATTACCCCCACCACACCCTCTCACGGTTGAGATGTTCCCGCCGCCTCCATAGCTACTGGCAGCCCTCCCCTCCCCACCAGATCTCCTCCTTGAAGCCCCACATCAGCCTCTTAGGTCGAGAATTCTGCATGAAGCAACAATCATTCATGGACCGTAAAATCTGGATACATTGGTCCATTTCATTTTTCGGACTATTTTTCTTAATGTTTGCTTGTTCAGTTGTACTCATGATTTGCGCCTTCGCTTCAGTGCCGTTACTTTAAACATCTTTTTGTTTTTCTTTTACTAAATACACCATCCCGGAAATTAGCACTGGGCTGGAGCACAGCATGCTTTACGGATCTGAAATTATGTGATTTCTGAACTTTAATTTCCGAAACACAACTGTATGAATTCCAGAATGCATAAAATTGTTATATGAAAATCACACCGGAAACTAAAATCTGGTAGTGTAACTGTTTATTTTGGAAACATTTGCAACAGTTATATTGAATTTCGGAATCTATTTTTCACTAGTGTTTTGTATTTTTTAATTATATTCCAAAAAAAATAGATTATAGTTGTGATTTTTGTATTATGGAATTATAATTCAGATTTGGTTGTTCTGACACCAAATATGTGTGTTCCAACACTGCATCTACCACGTGCAATGGATATCTTGATCTGAATTGATTTTATTTTAATTTTCCTTGATCTGGATTGGGTGCTGTTAGGGAAGAGGGTTTGTTGTGCGTGGTGTTTACGGAGCAGATGATGGTGCGTGGTGGCCGTCTGTATTTATTTATTTTTTTTTTTTTTTTTAACAATATGTGGGAGTTGATTATATTTTATAATTTAAATTAAAAAGAACACCCACTTAGGATTGGAAACGCCCAAATCTTATTCCAATAGAAAAATAACATTATAATTTTCCAAAAACTAAAAACAAACAAATTTTTTTCTAAAAATAAACTTTGGTATATTCCAAGAAAAAACAACATATTTAGTCTTAAAATAATTATTATAAAAGATAAAAAAAACTTATTATACATAATTAATTATAAACTTATCATACATTTTTTTATCGTCATAATTTATTTTGGCAATTCAAAACTGTCAAAATCAAATCAAAATTAATTTTTTTAAGACAATTAATGAATTTTTAATTTTTTTTACTTACTTGATTATAATAATTTTTAACTACAAAAATAAAAAATTAAATTTTAATGGTAAAAAATTATTATAAATTGTAAATTTTTTATTCTATATTTGACTAGTGAAAAAGACTAAAAATAACATTTTATAGATTTTAAGGACTAAAAAAACATTTTAAAATTTTGAGAACTAAAAAAAATTGACTCAATTTTAAAAGACTAAAAATAACTAAAAATATATTTAAGCTATTATATAAATGACAATGTACAAAACCTTTACAGTGTGTTTTTACCTATTGGAAGCAGCACTCACCGGAATTATAAAATTTCATTTGTAAGGAGGAAAGTGGAAGAGGAGTGTTTAAATTTAGGGATGAAGTGTCAACTACAACCAACAACACATGAAGCCAGAGTTTCATTTTTTGTGTGCACACTGCGCAAAAAAAGGATGCTTTCACCTTTATTTGCAAGCCTAAAAATCAATATACTATCCCATGAAATGTCATAAAGTGACTACAACCAGAGAACCTGAAAAAACAAACCTTTCATTTTTAATTACAATGGACCTGGTGTTACAATAAAAGCCAGGACACTTGAAAGATTCATGTGAATTTGGGTTTAGGCACAGGGCCACTATTTTGGTGCAAGGGACCAAGCTTTTGAATCCAATGAAGAAGCCCTTTCTTATGATCCCAACAAGGATTTGGCACCAGGCTCAGGGTTCCATCACTGGCAAGTGAAGATTCAAATTGCTCTAATATCTTAACAACCTGCCAGAACTCAGGCCTCTTGTCTGGTTGCAAGCTCCAACATTGCTCAATTAGAGCTCGCATTGCAGGAGGACAGTTTGATGGAATAATCGGTCTTGAATTCTGAAGAAACACAATACCACAACAGAAATTATAAGTACTTTATGTGTGAACTCTATCATCTGAGTTTCAAAACAAGACACAAGAAAAAATATACAAAAGATGGCTGAGCAACTACACTTTACTCTAGATTCAAGCAAATCAAATACCAACAAGAAATTAATCTGTTTGTTGCAAAACTTCTCCTCAATCATCTGCATATTTGTTGATCCTGTGAAATAAATAAGCTCTATTCTTACTAATCTAATAGCTATTATGTTATATCACGTTATTAGCATACAAAATGTTTTAATGTAAGTATTAAATTTATACTTCAATTTGACTTCCTTTTGAATCAGTTGGACACACAAGTCATGGATTCATCAAATTTGTACTACTCCACTGTTGCTTTCTAAGCAAAGGAGGCTCTTGACCAAATGCTCTCGGCTATCAAAACACTTGGTTTTGCTATAAACCGTAGTGGACATGGGAATAAACTTGTGGGAATTTTATTCAGTGGCATTAGAGTTTGGTTTTCTCCGAAAGTATCATTGGCGGAGCATGTCTTGTCTAGCTGCAAGCCAAGTGAATGACTAATTGTAAGAAGCTTAGTTTGCATTACTCTTCCATGATGGCCATTCAAAAAGGTCTGCAACAACCTCAAACTCTAAAAAACAATAAGAAACCATAGATGACAAAGTGGGCTTTGGAGTGGGTGAAGGGGCCCTGAACCTTTAGCAAGCATTACAGAAATGCAAAGGCAGTGTGCACAAAGAACACTTCATTAAAGGCCAGGATAATACAGGGCCTTTAAAAAGAGTTCTGCCAATGAATAATGAAGTGACAAATAAAGAGAGATATTCACATTACAAATCTACACGACTTAAATTACAAAGGAACATACCTTATTTACTACTGCAAAAGCAGCCTGTATTGGATTCATATCCTCATATGGTATCGTTCCAGTCAACATCTCCCATAAGATAAGCCCAAAACTGTAGACATCAACCTTTTTCCCATAGGATTTCCTTTTGATCATCTCAGGTGCCATCCAACGGTAGGTGCCAGGGTCATCAGCCAATAAGTCACATGATGCTTCCTCACATGCAATGCCAAAATCGGCAATTTTAAGGTGATTGTCTTTGTTGATAAGGATATTCTCTGGTTTAAGGTCTCGATGAATGACACCTTGAGAATGTATATATTCCATTCCACGAGCAATATCCAGAGCAAAAGCTATTAGCTTTTGTAGAGAAATAGTTTGGTGTTCCAATTTATGCAAATATGCCCTCAAGGATCCTTCCGCCAGATATTCTGTGATAATACAATAAACCGGTGGCTTTCTACATGCTGCTGAGAACTGTAATCAGATCAAAACACACAAGGAACTACGTCCGAATTAGCATCCTCATAAATTATTCTTAATATCATATGAAATTGGACCAAAATAAATGAGAAAGGATGAATAAAGTAGTATGCATACCTTAAAAACTTAATATTTCAACATAATTAAAATTTTTAAATCCAATCCAATAAGTAGAACAATACAACAGCTACGCTAACCTTACTCAAAAGGCATAAAAGACAGCATCCAGACTTAGCATATATACTTAGCAATCAGCATATACAAAGATAAGAGGCAAAATGTTATCACCTTTATAACATTTTGATGGTGAAGACGAGATAAAAGGGTGACTTCTCTAATGAACTGTTTCTCTAATCGAGAAGCCAAAGCTCCATTTTCATCATCCTCAGGTACCATAATGATTTTAACAGCAACAGTCTCATCCTTATATACACCATGGTATAGTCGACTATGTGCACCATGAGCAAACTTTAGGCCAAAAAACAACTGAGACATGTCAACATTCCACTCTTCAGCTGTTTCTACAGCACTAATCTTTCCTCCACCATTGTCCAAAAGCTTAGTCCATGCTGAATCCTTGCGGTTCTTTGACTTCACTTGCCTATTTGGACTACGCGAAGGTGACTTTGAACTTGATTCCTTAGTCTCCCGAGAATCCTTGTTCAACAACTTCCCCATAATCCTCTTTTCCCTCCGAGGATTCGGTGTGGAGAACCTCTTCTGTTCAAGTCTAGCTTCCCTGAAGGCCTCAGAAAGATAAGTCTCAGGCAATGGTGACAAAGATCTCTGCTTGTATGTTATAGGGTGTCTCTGAGCCTTTGAGGCAGGCCTTGATTTCTGCTCTGACTGAACACTGATAGGAATAGAGCCTAATCTAGCAGAATCCAAACGATGGCACACTGTGTGTGAAAATTTTGTCCTCCTAATCCAAGAATTACCATCTTCCCCCATCTTATTCTCAACTTTTCTTTTCTGATTAAGATTCTGCACTTACAAAACTGAAACTCCGTCACCTCTGCCAGTAAACAGGTCTCAAAACTAGATTGATTTCACGAGACCCTTCAACAACAATGAGCGGAGGAATCACAAAAAACCGATCTTTTCATATGGAAACAAAAAGGGTGGGATTGGTTCATATAAAAGCTGCAGATAAAGGCAACGCAAACACTATTCAACAAATAACTTGACCCTCCATAAATTCAACAGCCAAACACCCCTTCTAGTCAAAATCCCACCTTCTGTAAAAACCTGGAAATTCCCACACAGATATCTCAATAAGTTAATCCATCTAACAAAATAATAAAATGAACAAAAACAACAAAATATACACAAAAATAAAGACTAATTTTTGTGTTGATAATGAAGAAACACCCATGATTACGTCCCTAATGGACACCGAGGAAAAAATAAGACCAATTATTGTATTAAAAGAATCACAAACACATTAAACTATTAGTAGATAAGGATAATCCAGATTTTAAAAAGAAAAAAAGATGATGCATGTAAAATACTAATAAAGCATGCAATACCTTATGGGTCACAACTCACTAGGCTTTTACCAAGGTGTAGAGATCAAATCGCTATGCTAGAAAGGATGTTTCTGTTTGCCAATACCTGCTTTTTTTACATTTGCCAGGATAGGAAAATGCTGCACCTATTAGACATATTTTTCCACAAAGAAAGAGAAAGAGAGGTGGAGACTGCAGAGGATATCTTTCTTTTTTTAAGTTTTACTTTCTTTCTTTTCAATTTTAGTACTGTTAATATTTAGTTCGGTCAATACAAGGATACTATACCGTACGTTACTGGGAGGAACACAAATTACAACAACACTTGTTATAATAAAAATTAAAAATTACAACAACATATTTTTAACACATTTTTTAATATAATACTTTTATCATTAAAAATTATTAATTTTGTATGAATTGATCAATATATTTTAGTGATTATCCTATTTTTTATTTAATGACTTTTTCATAAATATTTTTTAAATAAATTATCATTAATAATAAAGTGTGATATGTCAAAAGTTATATAAGTAACATTTTTGGGAGAAAATGGACCCCAAAACTCATTTTAAGAGGAGCAAAGATGTAATATATGTCGGTGATAGAATTTGGAAAGGTGAGTCATCATTATTAAGTTATGGTATGGTAAGCAAGTTTAGTTGTGGGTGGGGGATAATAGAAGATATGTCGTGTTTGTGTTTGTGTTTGTGTGTGGTGTGGGGGAATTGAAATGAAAATGAAATAGATGGTGTAATAGTAATAATGATGCATGTGCATAGGACATAGTGATGATGGAAGATGGGGATAGGTTGTAGTGCGGGGGTGGAATGTGGGGACCATATAAGGAGAAGTCAGAGAAGCCGGAGAGGGACATAATTTTGTTGGCTTTGGAATGAATGAGATTAGAGAGAGAATAAAAAGATTGAAACCTGCTGAGTGGAAGAATCCAAGTGTCGCTATTGGAGGAATTCGTACGGATGGGAGTCATTACGTGTAATGCTTTCTCATTTATTTATAACAACACTGGATGGAGTTATTGCTAAATTGATGTGAAGTAAAGTTTTATTATACTACTACTACTATTATAACGTTTAGGATTTTACTAATAAATATTTTTAGGATATTGATTAAAAAGTTTTTTAAAAAATATTTATCATAAAATTATAGAAAAATATAAAAAATTTATAAATAATATACTTTTGTATATTCTGATAAATATATTTTTTCTTTTTTTTTTAACTAATATCTAAAAAATTCTGATTAGAGTTTGTTTAAAGTTTAACCCATGAAAATGGGGGCAAAGGTTTGAAGGTACGGTTCGCACGGATTCCTAAGAGTGCACATGCATCAGTTCTGTTGAGTTTGCTTTCAGAGCCAAACCAAAAACCAAACTAGTAAAAACTAGTATTTGATTCTGTTTGATTTAAATTTAGTAGTAGAAAAAAAGAAAGACAATTTCAAATCATATAGTTGAGTGCAGAATAAGTTGATATGGATGGAATATTGACAATTTATATATTACAAAACAAAGGTTGACAATTTATATGCTTTTGAAATTTTGATTCCAAAAATATAAAGAAATTTGTCATAAAAAGTTAATAATATTTACTATATTTAGAATGTTAATTATAAGTATATCCGTCAAAAATAGAAAATCCTCTCTATATAAATTAAAATAATTATATTGAATAAGTATTTTTAAGAGATATTGTTTGGTGAGAATATTTTTTAAAAAAATTCTTTAATGAAAACATCACTCATCTCTTTTCATTTATTCTTTTCATCTTAATTTTTAAATTGAATTTCAATATCTTTAAAATATAGTTAAAATCAACCTCATATCACAATATCAATTGTCTATCATAAACTTAAAATATAATCTGTGTTAATTTTTTAATATATATATATATATATAATATATAATATTTAAGAGAGTATGAAGTCAAAATTAAAAAATAAATCAATAAAAATCATGTTTTCATGAATTTTTATTGATTGGTTCGTTGGGTCATCAAGACGCCCTAGGGATACAGATTCAAGTGTACTTGGGCCAAGCTTACCAAAATCCACTAATTTAGGAGCGTTCTTACCCTTCGAAGTTCCAACCCAAATGATGCCAAGAAGAGAAAAGCAGATCGGTGGTTTGGGCTAAGTCGAAAATACATGTGTACATGAGAAAATTGCATATCTGAATACAATCTACATGCGATTCACTCAAGTTGTTTTAAAGACTATGTTTGAATTGATAAAAAAATGAATTCAAATAGAAAAGAATAAAACATAATAAATTAAAATCCATATTCTATTATTTGAATACATTGTAATAGAATACAATTGCATTATTTGCATATATTGAACGGGTTGAAATAAATAATAATTGTTTTATTTCAATATAAATATTATTTTCAAAATATTGTTATTAATCTTTACTATTTACTATACTTATCTCCAAGGACATATCACATGATAGAGTATTTTATAAAAAAACAAAATGATTAAATTTGGACCGTATGACCAAATATAAACGATTAATATTTAATTTCACATAATCACTTAAAAAATTATATTACTTTTTTATATTAAATCTTAATCCTTTATATATAATTATATGATTCAAATTTAATTCTCTCACCTTATAAAATATTTCCTGTTCTATGATATACTCTCACTTATCTCCAATAAATAACTAAAAATGCTTGTTTTCTAATTAATGGTTGGCATTATAGGTACAAAATTAGTTCTCAACATTAGCATCTCTTAAACTATAAAGTAGGCGTAGAAATAACTACTACAAGAGTTCCATAAAATACAACTGTATAACCAAATTGAAGGAATCCAATGGATTAAGATTTTTTTTCTCCTTTTCATGTTGCATTGATTTGAAGGGGCAAACTAATGGAGTATATAGTACTGGTACATTCTTTCGTGTTGAATCATCCCAGAAATTAACAAAGGTGGTTGAATTAATGATACTTATGGACGAAAGCTAATGGGGGCAATTAATGATGCTTATCGGCGTATTTGATCCTACATTTGTTGGCACGTGGTTTGCTTATTTCTGGAAACTATTAGAAGCTGTTGTGCTCGGTTGAGTAATAAAATTAGTGTTAAAAAAACAGAAATTGAGACATGCAATATTTTAACGTATCAAAACTTCAACTGATAAGCTCTTAACCAAATAGTAAAACTCCCAATACTTCTAAGCCTCACTTAACCAAATGAAGAAAATCTTTTCTTACTGGTAAAAAAAAAAACAAATGAAGAAAAACTTACTTCTCCATTAAATGCACTGAAATTCTTTTAACTTCCAAAGCCGTGAAAGTGACAGAAACATTTTCAGTAGCTTTAATAGCGTCCTTTTTAGATTTTATATGATTTTATAGTTAAACGCGTGTAATAAAATTTGATCCAAATACACACTTAATTCTATTTTTACAAATTATACATGATTTTGTGCATTTGAGCAATGTACAAACATACTCTATATTACCCTCAAAAGAATTATGAAAGAGAAAATATATATAAAAAAACTCAAATATATCTATTCAGATAATTAAAGCATGAAAGCAAATATGGGTTTAAACTGAAAAATCAAATCCAAGCAACTAAATGGTCAAAGAAAGCCTCACGACAATTAAAGAGCAGAATCAACTGTAGAGAACTCAAGGAAAATGGGGAAACAAAAAAATTAAGCAAGAGGAAAGAAGACTTGCCTGCTTCAGAAAAAAATTATGAGCACTAATGTGTTTAAAAGAAAAAGAAAAAAAGTGTCGATGTTGTGAAGCTCAAAGTTGCTTTTGTTGTGTTTAGACAGGGTAAAAGCAATATACAAAATTAAAATTTTACTTAGTATAAACTTAACATTTTAGGGTGTGAGAACAACACCCTTCGGGACTACTTAATTTGTGTGCACTTTCCCTTCCCGAGTTGTTGTGTTCTACAGTTTGGACTCTGCACTAGTCCACGAGCTACCAGTCCCCACTAGGCTAAACGAGAGAAAGACCAAAACATAATTCATTGGCCATCAGAAACATTAAAGTGCAAGCCTGCAAGGCTCTATCAAGATTCTTGGTCTCGGTTTTCTAGTTATTCTTTTTGTGTATTTCTATTATTTTCTAGTTTCAGGATGAATAATTTCTTTAGTTTTAAGTGTGCGGGTCTAAGTTTTTGTTGTTTATATGTGTTGGGGTGTAAGTAAAATTTTTTAAGCATTGAGATTGAATGGAATAAAAGAATATGATAGATTATATTTGAATAGTAATAAAAAGGGACATAAATTGATTTGGTTCAATAATAAATCAAGTAGAAGATGAAAATCATATTTAAAAACAAGTTATTGAGGTTATATGTTATCAAAAAAGGTAAGAAAAAGATCATCAAATGTATCTTGTTTCGATCAAATACACAAAGATGGTTATCAATAATATTCTGACAGAGTGCAAAGATACTGTTAGAAATATGTTAGAAGTCTCACATCATCTATATCTCTTTGTATATGTCCTTTAGCTTGTTATATAATAGGTCCAAGGTTGTGTAGTTAAAACACAACAAAGATTACAATAAATTCCTTTTGTATCTCTTGATATTTAACATGGTATCTAGAGCCTAACAAGAGGAACGTAATCAATTTCTTTTGCCGATGAACTCAATGTTCTTCGGATTTTTTTTCT
>PYAF01002798.1:2253092-2263324 GCA_007407185.1 Glycine tomentella | reverse complement strand
ATATATGTAACAAGCTTGGTGCTTATGATTTATATGCTCCAGCTTGAGGGGGAGTGTTAGAAATATGTTAGAAGTCCCACATCATCTATATCTCTTTGTATATGTCCTTTAGCTTGTTATATAATAGGTCCAAGGTTGTGTAGTTAAAACACAACAAAGATTACAATAAATTCCTTTTGTATCTCTTGATATTTAACAGATACATATGTCTAACATAATAAATATTTAGGTTGAATAAATCTTGTAAATCGACAGTTCAATTAAATTATAAAAAGGCACAATAGTGGTAATTTTTTCTTGGTTACAAAGATCACAAAAACCTCCACCAATACACCGCACAAGAAAAATGCCTATCAATTACTAAGAAAACGTGTATCTTCAAACTCATTTCTTAATGTAACTTATAATTTATGCAATTGTTTCCTTTTGATCAATTTACGTTTATGCAATTACCTTCTTATACATTTCTTCTCAAAACTCTATATTCCTCCTAATTTCCATTACTTCTCTTAACTCAAACTCTTATATTTTTTATTCTTTACTTTTTCTGCAACTTTTATTTTATTTTACACTCTACTTTCAATTTATGTTTTGAGTACATTACATTTATGTCATTTAAATTATTGTTTGTATTTCAATTGAATCTACATATAGACAACATTTTACTTTCATGCCATTTTATCTTTATATGCATTTCAATTTGATTTATTTTCAAAATATTTTATTTTATAAGTCTTTTGATCTTATTATTATAAATGTATTTCTCTTATTTATATTATTCACTTGTTCCAAAAAAAAACATATATATTATCATAAAATCGCAAACTTAACAATATAATCATTATTATCATATTTTCAAACAAATATATATATATATATATATATATTAAGATTCACTTTTTTAATAAATTATAATAATATAATAACTATCTTCTATGATAATATGATAATCTTTAATTATATCAAAATTCTATGTTTATTTGATTAATCTCATAATTTTCTTTAATTGAAAGTTATTATAACTGTTAGTTTGAATAAAAAATAACTTACAATTAATTGTGATTCTGTCACACTAAATAAAATATGTTGTGTGTGATTTATTAGAATCAAACGTGAAAATAATAACAAATTATATTTCGATCACTTAATAAATTTCTACCATAAAACAATATAAAACAATATGATGTGAAGTATTGTCTATTGTAATGTTATTCTTTTAACATTTTGTGTTTTTTTAATTATTGTTGTATATTTTCGATAAATCACCCTTTGAAGAGAAAAAGAAGATAGAATACAAATTAGATGGGATCGATTCACTCAACTGACTCAAGTGCATGAATCCTGTCATCTCAAATAGTCCTTTGCAATATTCACTTGTATCAATCAATAGTAATCTCTTCACTATGCTTTTAGAAAGCAAGAAGTTAATATTCATGGGTAAAGCAAGAAGTTAATATTCATGGGTGAGAGTGAGATGCGGTTAGTCCGGAATTAATGTTTGTTTTTGTACTAGCAAAATAAAACAATTATTTTAAGACAAAAAGGCGGAATATTATTGCAACGAATCATGCAAAGTTTGTACACAGTGATTGTAAAAGAGTAGTCTAGATGGGGAAACTCAACAATCCAGATTCTCTCTTTACAAGTAAAAGCTAATTTTAATTTGCTATAAATTGCGGGCCACAATATCTCCCACCCTTATGATACTCTATTTTATATCATTTCTTTATATACACCAATTGAAAAAAGGTCTTTTTGAGTTTGTATACACTATGTTTTCATCAAATAGTTTGACATTTTATATGTTAAAATTAGAAATTTTGATGCAAGACAAATATTCTTCTTAGGTTTAAAAGTGATCTATGAACTTCTTAAAGGCAGCTTTGAACTTCACATTCATTTCCATAATTTATTTTTTACGTACATGTGTATAGGACATTTGCAAATCACTCATTTAATATTCACCTTGGGGGAGGGGGGGATTAATTACCAAATTAAACAAAAAAGGGGGTTCTCTCTCTTTCAATTACACAACCTCAACAGCATTGCAATGCATATTGGGAAGCTTCTCTAGCAGGTCAACAGTTAACATGGATGCCTTTGGCCTTGGCTTAGCCATTGGCAATATCCTCTCAGAATATCCCACTGAAAGTGAGGCTGTGGAAGTGTTCCTTTCACATGGACCTAACCATTTAGCTTGCATGTACCTATGCTTCCTCCATGGCCCCATGTGCATTTTCTTTTCCTTCATGCACCTTTTGGCTCCCATACACAATATCTTTATTAGGTTTCTCAATCTCTCCACCTTCCCCACAAACACATCTGGAAGCCTCCTAACAAGTCGGTTGTAGTCTTCACTTCCCCTCGCCATCTCAAACTCTCCTCTGAAATTCAGCTCCACAATCACCCTCACCTTCCCCTTCTTTGTGCTGTCTATCACATCCAAAAAATTGTGCTCCCCTGCACATAGTTTTCATAGTAAGATCAAAAAACTTTTAGTATTAGGTTTTATATTTAAATAACAAGTTGTCGTAAGTCCTAACCTATAGTTTCCGAAGTTTTAATTTAGAGATTTTTTTTTTCTCACTTTTTTAAGTACACCTACCACCCAATATGTAATTTGGTTAGAAAAGTTAAAAACATGTTGTTGTTTTATAATAGAAAGTTTCGATGAGTCGGACATCAAAAACTCATCAGAACGTTAGGAACACTTTTTATATCTCTTAGTATATATGTCTTTAAACATTTCATTCGTTTACGTACATTTTTTTAATCACAGAGACAAAGCTCATCCACTAGTTGGAATCTTGTGAATACTATCCTTTAGCTAAAGTGCTGACTAATACTTTCTTCCTTTACTCACTATAATTTTCCTTATATGAAAAATGTGTTTTTAAGATATGGATTAAGGAACTAAAATTATAAAAAAAAATTATTGAAGTGTGTAAAATTGTATTATTTATGATTTTTTTCTTCGATCTGTTTTCCTTAATTTTATAATGAAAATTTTATTTTTAATTCCTTAACCGATACTTTAAAGATATTAATTGACAAATTTTATATTTGGTTATAATTTGAGGGAGACTTTTCATAGGTGAGATTAAAAGGGGATAATGTAGTTTAGTATACGAATCTTATCTTAAGACCCACCAGGAGATCTCTTTGGATTCATAGAACAGGAAAAAAAGTGTTTAGTGGTTTCGAATTAGTGTGAATGTACCTGATGGAATATCGGGTGAGCTTCTCCATTTAGTTTTGCAAATAGCACTATTATAACCCGCTTTCTGAAGCCGCCTAGAAACTTCTCTCATCAAACAGTTTCGACAAGTAGTGACAGCCATCTGTCTGCCACAAGCGCACACAGTTTCCGCGCTTTGAATTTCCTGAAGCGCTTCTTTGGTGGCATGCCCTATCCGTGACTCCAAAGAACTCGTTCTGCATATACTGGCCTGCACTAAATTAAACCCAACTTAATTGGTTAAAACAAACATACCCCATATTTATATTTTTCTTTTCGAATTTAAAAAAAAACTTAAACACATTTTGATCCACCATCTCATTTTTTTTTGTTTCAAAGTAAATTATATTCGTATCTTCAGTATCTTTCTTAAATTTCATCCGATATTCCTCTCTTTTTATACATTATTTTTATTCTCTTATGTTAAAGTCGTTAACTAATGTCAATTAAAATATATGACAAAATTGTCAGTTAGAGTAAATTACACTTACATCCTCTATGTTTTTATTGATTGCACCTCATCAAATCCCACCCTTTTTATACATTACTTCTAACCAACAATATCATTGTTCTGAAAACCAAACACAACGATGATAGTGGCTGAAGCTATGACGGGGGACGAGGAGGTGGTGGAAGTGAATATGACGATGGTGACGACAACGACAGCTACGGTGGAGGCGATGGCTACAATGGTGGTGGTTGTTTTAGCAGAAGTGAGTGCACCCAGACACCATATTGGTAGACAAAGATGATCATGAGAAGGACGACATGATAATGGTGGTTATTGAAGATGATAATTTATAAAATTCAATATGTGATTTTGAGGAAAAAAAAATAGGATATTTTAGACATTATGTGATTAGCATATTTTTTGTTAAATTATTAATGATATTTAGGAGTGAGACGTTTTGAATGTAATATGAGTTAAATAACTAATTTTTTTTTTTGTAAAATAAAAAAGGAGGAATATCAAATATAATTTAAAAAAACACACAAAATGCTATTATAGTTTACTCTTATTTCAATTTCATATCTTAAGTTAAAAAAACACTCCTTTTTTTATAAGCATACAAAGTTTCACTTTAATCGTTAGGAAACATTTATGTTAGACAAAATGATTATTTTTATCTATTTATCAACTTGAGGACACGAGATAAATTATAAGAGATGATAGTATCACATAAGTCAAAATTAATAACTTTAATAAAGAAAAAATTATATAAAAAACAATTTAACCTAACCAGAAGATCTTAAAACATCAAAATAAAATACTTTTTTAAAGTAAAATAAAAAAAAAATGAGAAATTAAACATTTGTTTTAATAATGTTGAAGAAAAGCTAAAGCTTTTGAGACAAGGGAAAAATTACATGAAACAAATTAACAGGCCAGGTGCATGCAAGTTTCTTAGCTGTAGAGTAGCTAGCTAGCAAATTAATTCAATCGAGGAAGGTAATTAACATTGGATGAATTATTACCTGCAAAAGCTGGTGTTGGTTGTCCCAAAAGGTTCTATTCTCCTCAACGGTATCTCTGTGATCCTCGTCTTCATCGAACTGATCCATTTCATCACTGCTAGCACTTTGAGCTAACAACGTTTCTCCAATATCGTCAAGAAAGTCGAACTCAACATCGGCAACAACACACGTGACGTCACGGTGGTGACTGGCCAAAAACCTCGTGACTCTTCTGCCGGCGGCCGCAGAGGTTCCACCCATGAATATGATTAACGTCGTAGTTGGTCTGTCTGTGTTATTTGACTGACTCACATAAATTTGGATCATGTTTTTATACCCGAACTGGAGTTGTGTGGGGCCCACATTGTCTCTGCCCACCGCGCACATGTGGCCGCCGATGTGGTCGCTCTCAATTGGATGATTCAGATCTGACCAGTCATGCAGTTCGGCTCATACAGCAAGGATCCACGTCAGTTCACTCCAATAATTCCAATTTCCAACCAATCATCATCTGGATATACTCGAATATTCATCTTCCAATCTTTTATGTCCTTGGGCATGCATTATTTCTTCCCAAACAATGTAGAATAACATTATTTTAAACGGTTGAGATTCAAATATTCTTTCCTGATATGGATTATAAGGAAAAAAATATATTTCATATTTATTAAAAATTAGTTAATTTTAATAAATTGAGATATTTTAAGTAAAAATTATATTTTTCTTAATTTTTAACTGTACCTTAATAATAAGTATAAAAAATATTATATCTTATTAAATGAAACCTATTCAAGAGATAATCTCATTATATATAATGGAAATTTAATTCTATTTAAGAAAAAAATTGTACTTTATATCAAGATTGGGGGGAGTAATTATTTTACAAATAGTAATTAGTAATTTTAGTATATTGATTAATGAACTAGACATATATTTTTATTAGAATTGAAATCACTTATCTTATAATTATGTCTCATTTGTGTTTCATCAATAAAATTTTGACACATCATTTAAAAATTCAATTGTACATCTTGACATTTTCTGTATTACTCTTGAAAGACTCTTTTTGTATTATAGTTAGGGGTATTCGGGAGTTGGTTCATATCAGTTTTTGCCAAATTTAAGATCTAACTTAATCAAATTTGATTGGTTCGATTTGGTTTTTAAAATTTCTTTTTTGAAACCCAATCCAACCCGTTCATGAATGGTTCGGGCCAACGGGTTACCCCTTTAAATTTGATTTTTTTTGTCAAAAAACTACTATTTTATATCATGATTCAATCAAATATCTAATATAATTAACATAATAGGGTAAATAGTCATTTTCGTCCCTGAATATATAGATACCTGACAAATTCGTCCCCGAAAGATGAAAATTCAAATTTTAGTCCTCGAAAGTACAAAAAGTGCAATAAATCTATTCATCTATTAACTTCCGTCCGTTACCGTTAATGAAAGAGCCTACGTGGCACAGAGGGACGAAAATGTCACAAAAATGATTGTCAACATGGTTACAGAATAGATTGGATCAAAATGTCAGTAAATTTCCATTTGACCAAAACGTCATTACGTTTCCATTAGACAAATTTGTTAGATTCCAAATTTTGTTTCATTTAAGGGTAAAATGCAATTTAGGATAAATAATCATTTTTATCCCTGAATGTATATAGCACTGACAAATTCGTTCTGAGATGGAAATTCAAATTTTAGTATATCCATTTACATGCATTGCAAATTTGCTATAATTATTTGTTTGCCTTCTTAGGTCATTGGCGCATAAGATATTATTGTCTAATGGAAACTTATTGACATTTTTGTCCAATGAAAATTTATTAACATTTTGGTCCAATTTATTCAACAGTCATGTTAATAATCATTTTTGTGATATTTTAATCCCTCTGTCTCACGTAGGCTCTTTCATTAACGGTAACAGATAAATGAATTTGTTGCACTTTTTTCACTTTTGGGACTAAAATTTGAATTTTCATCTTTCGAGGATGAATTTATTAGGTGTTCTACACGTCCAGAGATGAAAATGACTATTTACACCAACATAATATTGTCAAATGTCTGAAAATGATAAAATTGATTTATTTAATACCATTAACATAATATTCTAAAATAAACTAATATAAATTAAAACGTTTTTTTAACGAAATTTACTATAATAGTCTGAATCACAACTATTTCCTACAAACTAATTTCTTGCAACAAACTTTGGTGAAATCAAATTTGTTACAACCATATTTGCTAAAACAAATGAACAAAATATGATCTGTTAATATAATAAATATTTGCAGTTTCAACACTTGGAGTCCAATATTAACAATATTTAAACAAAATCAAGCAATTCTAAAATTTTTTATCGATTTTGATCAATTCAATTCAGTTTTGATCAGATCTGTAGATCTAAACCCGTGACACAACCTACATATGAACGATTTTGATCGGTTTAGTTTGGTTTTAACCCAAATACATAAATGATTCAACCAAAATCGTTCGGATCGATTTGGGTAAAGTCAAGTTTACAGGTAACTCGTACCGTGAACACCCATAATTATAATTATACCGGACATCCACCAAGCTTTATACACATCATTAATGGTTGCAAGCCAATAATATCATTTTAATTCTTTAATTAATATTTTAAGAATACTAATTAATAAATCATATTTTTTATATCCTTTAATAAATTTATTTTCATATACACAATTAAGAATAAAATTTCTATTAACGTTCTCAAGACATACATTATTGTTTATCATAATAAGCTACAACTACATTGTTTTATCACAACAATTGCTTATTTCATTTTTTTTTATAGATGATGAATATCTTCCAAAGATAATGTTGCTTGAACTTAATAAAATTATTATGAATGATAAAAAAAATTAATCTAAATTTCAATGAAAAGGTGATAAAGAATGTATTTGGTAAGATATTTGAATTATTTTTTAATTAGTTAAAAAACTTATTTAATTATTTAGTAAATAATTTTTTTAAATAGTTTTTAGTATCTTTTAAATATTATTTAAAGTAATACTTTTTAATGCACTAAGTTTTATCTTTTAATTTTTTATATTTATTTTCTTTTTGTACTTAAATATTTATAAGATTTTTAAAATTTTAAAACTTTATCTTTTTATATATTTTTATATTTTTAACTACTTTAATAAATAAATTTATTAAATATTTATAATTTAATAATATAATTATTAAAATTTTAATTAATTCTTAACTTTTAATTAATTTTTTAGTTAATTTTATTAAATAGGTGATAAGAACGAAAACTTCAATCAAGAGGAAAAAAGAGAGGAGAGTATAGTATTGATGTAGCCCTATTTCAATCTTATCTTGTGATTGTGATGGATAGGGACCACGAGCCTACGAAAAAAGGATGGATGCAAAGTTGCACAATCAAGAATAACGTAGATCTTATCCGATGGAATAATTGGTGGGGTCTATAAGTTGGTTTATCAAATTGAGATGTTAAATCATAAATTTTAGATTATTTTTGATAAATTTTATAATATTATTTAATATTAAAGATCTTTTTCATTATTTTTAATAAATCTTATTTTAAAATATTAAGAAAAGAGAGGAATTTTTTTTTCCGAACAATATATAAATATTCAAGATCTTCTATAATTAAATATTATATCTTTTCATTTTCTTTATTAAAAAATTTAATAAAAATTATATATTAAATTCAAAATCCACCATTAAAAATATTTTTAGAAGATTTGGACAATAATTGTTTAAACTTTGAAGATGATGAGATACGCGGCGTCTTGTGAATGGTTTTGGGTTTATTCTGGAGACAATGGGCAAAGATTCCCATTCATCATAGTTGTGCAAAATTCGAGAGCCACAAGATTGGAGAAAGGTTCGGTGCGGCCTGGGAGAGGGACAAATTAGAGGGCTTCTTTGTAATTTTACGTGCTAACAAGTACAATAATTTTCATGTCCCACGGCCCCACCTCGGAGTAAAAGCACTCACTCGACAAATATATACCTACAGCCTAAACTCCATCCCCCGTATATAATTTAGGCAAATCCTATTTAATGTGGCAAGAACATCGGTTAAAAAATGAAAGTAAAAATATTTTTAGTAAGAGATATAAAAATATGTTGTTGATAATTTTTTTACCTTTTTATATGATAAATATTTTTTTAGTTTTTTAATTAATATTTTAAGGATATTGATTAAAAGACTCTGTAATTTATATTGTGATATATTTTAATTATTAATTATTGATACGATTTTTAAAATATTGAATTGAATTTTAAACTAAATTTTTTGACAATGATAAATTACAAGAGATAAAAGTTAAGTCAAACATAAGAATAATGTTACATTAACTTATAATATATATTTTTTGGTTCAAAAAAACTTTTAATATTTTGAATTAACTTTCTTATGTCATATCTAAGGTAAATACTAGATAAAAGTAAATATATTTAATGTTTTAAAAACATAAAAAAGTATTAACGTTTTAAAACAGTCTTATAAAAATAAATTATTCATAAACGATTTACTCTCTCCAATAACGCATGAATTAAACAAGATGAAATAAAATAAAAATCAATTTGACGAAGACTGGCGTGTTGTCTGTTAGAATATTAACATTTGAGATTGACTGATTGCTCACCATTTGTTGTCTATCTCTGTTATCCAAATGACCAAATTCATATACACGAATACGACTAAATACGAGCGTCCAATAATGACAACAAAGGAAGGCAAAAAATAATAATAATTACATCGACGTCCAACATAAAAAAATTGTTATTCATGTGCTCTTTTTAAGCTTCTATTCTTTTCAATGAATGTACGTGAATCAACACTGTTTGACTGTTTGTTTTTCTTCTTCAATGCCAATAATTGCATAAAAAACTATTTCCCACTTTACATAACTGCTACTCCATACCTTCCTTTTATTATAATTATCTAGTAAAAAAATTTGTCCAGAATAATTGTTATTTTATTTTTAATGTAATATTACTTATTTATTTATTTATATTATTCCTTATGATATTAATGCAGGACAACAAAATTTTTATATTCATTGATGATATAAGATAAATTTTATAAAATTATTATTCTTTTTTATTTATTTATTATTTTTTTATCTGTGTAAAATAAACTAGAACGGTCATTATTTTGAAAAATATAAAAGTTTCTTAAATCAATCGATTTTTAAATAAATTTTTTAAGTGTATCTTTAATAACTTTGTTTAGTGTGTAAGTTAAATATCCACCGAAAAAATTTAAAAATGTGTACGTTAAACTTTTAGGTTTTTTTAATGGATATGATTTTTTTATAAGGTGAGCGACTCACTTTATAAAATAAAAATAATTATTATTCTCAACAAACAAACATTGATTGTAATGATATTAAATTTGATTTCTTTAAATAAGATTATGGATTCAAATTTTATGAATAAAATTAATAGATATTTCTTACCAATAACATGGTAACAAGTTGAACAAAAAATATAAATGACTTAAATTAATTTTTTAATCATTAATTAAGAA
>PYAF01002798.1:2240209-2252992 GCA_007407185.1 Glycine tomentella | reverse complement strand
CCATATCTATCTAACTGGCCAGAAGATCTAACAACAGGTATCATACATATCTCAAGCACAGATACAAGCATATATCATCATGAGTATGCAACAACCAATAATGCATGTATCATGAATGTAACCACTACTCCCTCGGAGTATGGTGGAGCACAAGCAAGTGGGAAACATCCCCAAGGGACCAAGAACTTACCTGGCAAAGTCGAACTCTGCAGTTCTTCCTTTGCTCTGTGGCCTACGCCATTGACACCCGCGGTGTCACGCCCTATACAAGGCATATAAACATATATCAACATCCATACAGCCACACAAAGCATAAAACATAACACGGTTCTCAACCGTTTCAATGAAAGGATTCACAATCCTTTCCAAAATCACAAGGTCATCTAACCTAAGGTTCATCCGGGCTTATCACTCACAAGCCATTTCATAGACCCTCAGTGTCTATCTGATGCCCACACGGCACTTGAGTCATCACAAGACTCGGTGCAAGCCAACCTTGAAAGTTCAAAGCTCTACATAAGCCTAAGGCTCAAGGGCTCACACATGGTTTGAACGGTTCTTCCACACATAAGGCACCGTTCCAATAGCCTTCCAAGGCCATTAAAGCCACCAACCAAGGCTTTTGCATGTCAAAACAAAGCTAAGCAACTCAGCTTATCTACCAACATGCACCACAAAGAGCCAAGAAAACAAAGTTCACCAAACTCACATTTGAGAGCTAATCCTTCATCCTCACAACATTCTAAACACATGTTTCTAAAGGACCCAAGGCTAATACTAGCTCTATCACAAGTGGATCACTATTCACCCAAAACCCCAACTCACAAATTAAATGGTGAATCTTGAGTTTCTTACCTCAAGGATGACAAGGAAGGCCCAAGGACGACTCCCCCTAGCTTGGGTACCCACGAATCGCCGTCGTTCCTCGCCGAACTCAAGTTCTATGAACTTCCCTTGAGAAATGGATTCTTTAATTTGGGGGTTTTCAAGGAGAATTGATGAAGGATTTAAGCTCACAAAGTGTTTCTAGCAAGATTGGTGTTTAAAGGACGTGATTTGGTGAACAAACCAAGGTTTAGGAAGCTTGGGAACTTCAAAAATGGTGGAAGGGCGTTCAGAGGAAGAAGAAGAAGCTTTCCCCTTAAAAATCGCGAAAATGGCCTTTTATAGGCCCTCAGCCCGTGCTCCCACGCTACCAGCGTTAATCCCACGCTACCAGCGTGACATACCAGTGGAAATTGGCTTTCTGGAGCACTTCCTATGCTATTGGCGTGGCTCCCATGCTACTGGCGTGGCATTCCAGTGAAAAATAGCTTTCTGGAGCACTTCTCACGCTATTGGCGTGGCTCACACGCTACTGGCGTGACATTTCAGTCGTCACTAAATCCGTCGCTAATTCTGTTGCTAATTCCGTCACTAAAATTTTTGCGACCGAAAATAGAAAATTTAAACTTCTTTTTCCTTTTTCTTTATATATAAAGCCAAAGGTTATTATAGTTCTCGCATAAATATTATCATATTTATTTTCAATCAAACAAATAATTTCATTTTTTATTAAGTATGAAAAATATTATTTTCATTTTTTTTCCATAAATTTTAAAATATGCCATCTATCAGTCACCACCTTGTAAGTTTAACAATAATATAATATTAATAAGATATAATATTGAAAATTGAATTTATTTATTAAAAAGTCAAAGACATTACAAGATATATTTTAATCGATGCCATAATGCCATTTGACTCTTAAAATCTCAAAATAAAATAAAAACAATTCTCATGCTATCAATCATTAAGCAATGTTTAAATTAAATTTTGCAAACTTAAACTTAAATAGATTTCATTTTTTAAAAATCCTGGTATTGCTTTCAATTAAAACTTGGTTTCAAACCAAATGTAATTATGCTAACATATTTTTAAGAGAAACTAAGTATATAACCAAACTGAGTTTACGGGACCAATAATAAAAAATATAACCAATTAAACATAGCCTTCAATTCCCTGATGCCAGGCTTACCAGCAACATGATAAATGCTTTAGCAACTTAAACATGGCACAGGAAGCAACTTTTAAAAATTTTATTGGCATGATTTGTGAATCATATTTGAGATTATAACAAGGCAGTTTGATTATAAATCTAGTTATGAAACTAAATCAAGTGTCATAAACGGTATTGAATGTCCAATTTATAGTTATGTAGATAATTAGTCAGACAAATTTTTATCAAATTACCCATATTTAGGTGCACGCTATATGTTGTCCTGTGCTACTTTTGGCGTATCTAATGAAGACAGAGTATATATGTTATGTAGTTTGAACTTTGAAGACACGCACATGTAAATGTAATGCAATGCAACGCAACCTAATAACTGATAAGATACACTGAATGACCAGTAGTCGTTATAGGTTGTTAATTCGTTATCAGAAAGCGTTAGGTTTGGGTTTGGAAGAGTAATTAATGTCGGGCGTTGAGTAGGTGACTGGTTAGAGTAAATATTTCTCTGCTGGACATGAAAGAAAGGATTGGTACCTCTCAAGTAAGTTAAGAGGTTTATTTTAGACCGTGAATTAAAAAATAATAAGTAAATTTATGATAAAGTTCGATTAAGTATTTTTTTTTTTTTTTTTACTTTCTTAATTTGGTCGGCTTCGATCGTAGCTTGTCTTGTGCAATTGAACCTGCGTAAGGAAAGAGTCAGCAAAATTAAGAATGTGAATTATGCCGCCGTTGTATATAATAGTGCATGATTTTGAATGCGATATCCAGAAGATATCTCATGCAGTGTTTGGTGTAACACAAAGATAATAGAGTAGAACACATTAATTTCTAATTTATTATTTATGTTTGGTGTATTTCAAAAATGCAACAAAATAAATCTTGAAAAATAAATGTGCAGTACATTTTTTAATTTCATTAAAAAGGGTAATATCAAAGAAAATAAAAATAAAATAAAACGTTGTGATTATATCCATTCATCGAACACTACCCCACAGTTCTAATCATTTCAATTTTTTTATAAATATATATCTGTTTAGGGTCTTTTACGATATTAAAAATTAGATGACGATCGAGGAATTGTTGTTCTTATATGGGCCTCGGCTGGCGTTGTTCTCACAAGCACTTGCATAATAAAATAATGGCTTAATAGTATATTATCTACCTTTATTTTCATGATTTTGTAACTCTTTTTTTTTAATGCATTTTTGCCTTCTATTTTCAAAATTTTGACTATTCATTGTTGTTAGTTGGTTCTAAAATGATTAACATTGACTATTAATATAACATTACACATTTTTTTATGACATTGGTATTAGTCATTATTGTCACTCATGTGACCACATGGTTAAAATGCAGAAAAAAAATAATTTAATGTTTTAGTTTATCAATAAAGATTAAATTATAATTTTAATTTCCAATAATATTGAATCCACGATTTTGGTTTTTCTATTTTTAAATTATGATATTTAATTTTTTTATTTTTTTAAAATTAACAATTTTGGTATGGTGTTGACATGATGTTTATATAAACTCTTGACTTAACCCAACACCTTACAACACGAGTTGAAAATAGTCATGCACCACCTATGTCTGCGTTTCCAAAGGCAACCCTCTCTTTCAAGAGGACTCATGACATGTAAAGCTTTGATAAGGTTCTTTTGCATTGAATTAAACCACATACTCCACTGCTTATGCGAGCTCAGCTCCCATCAATTCCTTTGAGTTTCATTCTTATGAACGTACTCTCCAAACAAGGTACTTAACGTGTTAGTTACAACATTGCACAGATCGATAAACACAACATCTAGTATCCATTATTGATAGCTACGACTATTGGAATATCTAATCTCATTCGTTCTTCTAGCTTTCGTATCTTAGTGTCAATGTCGACCCAAGATGGCTATGTCAACACCAGATCGAAATTGCTGATTTTGAAAAATAGGGGACTAAATATCTCAATTTAAAAATATGGGGACCAAAATTATAATTTAAATATAAATATAAATATTTTATGTATCATATTTAATTTTTTAACTGTACTTTTGTTTATTAAAATATATAAAATTAGTAAACTGTGGTTATAGGATATTTGGCATATGCACTATATACACACAAATATTTAGTATCCATTATCAGGGAAAGTACGATTTCTTTGTTCTTGTATTTGCTGGGGTACATCTTGTATTAAACTTAGAATCACAAAATGCTTCCAAGTATACCCCAATTGTTTTGATGAATGACAAAGATCTGACACATGTACATGCATAATTTGGTAATTTGACATCGAAAATCAATTTTGATTACTGATCTCTAAACAACTTTATCAGTCAAAATCAATCTTTTAATATTTGTTATTCAAACAAAAATCAAATTACTACAAAACTCACTTTAATTTAAAATCAAATTTACCAAATCATGTTGTTCAAAAACCATTTTACAAACGCGTATCTAATAAGTTGGCAGAATTCAATAACGTGAACTTGTTACTTGGAAAAGTGTTCGAAACCTGACTTTGGGCAAAAGACATATATGACTTCCAAGCTGGGAGATTCTGTGAATTTGTTACAAGCTTGGACGGGGCCAAAGACATATATATGGCCGAACTTCATTGTGATTTGTGAATTTGTTACATTTTAGTATAGCTCTAGTTAGAAAATAATTTCTTGGTTTATATTAACCAGAAATAAACCAAAATCTGAAGTTGTTAATGCACAATTTCAATAAAGTTTATAGTTCATCAATTTTAGCGGAGACTTGCTTTTGTATATATAGGTTTGTGGTAAGGTCATTGCAATTTGCAAGGCATGGTGTAGCTTTTTGAATTTTGGTAGGAAATTTGTGGTTAAGGGTTTGTTAGTGTGAACCCTCTTTTGAACTTTGATATAGTAATTACTCAAATTTAGTTTCTCTCTTACTTTTTTGCTAGCTTTTTCTTTCCCATTTTCATGCAAGGGGTACGGTACAACTGTGTAACAAATTAAGTTTCAGCAAACTTGCATGCATGCATACTGTCATTGATTTTAACATGCAACGCAACTTTCTCACAGAACCACATCCTCTGATTCTCGTTCCTCCTCTCATGATCTTCCCTTAATTATGACTCTAGCATAAATAAACTCACTCTCAATCCTTTCTCATAACCCACACACTAGAAGAGAAGCCCCTCCCAACTCATTTCTCTTCATACCTCTATGCCTTCGAGTTGTCATTCATTTCCCCTTCATCACTGTGGGATTGATCTCCAAACTTATACCACATTGTTCAATCCATTAAAACTTCTCACTCTCATCCACCTGCTCATTCTTTCATTCTAACAAGTAATAAATCTTTCTCCTCAGATGTCAAAAGGTCCAGAAACCCTAGTGCTTGTTGGCTTCCTTGCTTCATATAGCCGCATAAATCCTCCATTTTGCTTCATATCCATCGTACTATTTTTATTTTGAGGCCACTCAGTAAAATGTAAACTGTGTCTGTCTGTTTTTCTCTGTCTTGATGTTCACTTTTTCTCTTTTATGTTTTGAAGGGACATGACAATCTCGGGAAATTGGATCCGCAAAATTAGAGACAGTTTCCAAATACTATTCTCATTGTTGAGAAGTCTTTAATTTCCATGGTTAGAACAGGGGTGAGTTTCCTTTCGAATGGCAACTCAGTACCAGCAATCGCAACACTACATTGGACTTTTTATCTCATATAAATTCTACAAGTTTCCTTCAGCTGTGGGACAAACTAAGTGTTTGCAATTGTGCAATGAAGCAAAGCAACTACTTCATTCTCCCCCAACTAAAGGTGACATGTAGGATATGTATGAGACCTGAATCAAATGCAGTGTTGAAATTGCTGGACCGAGTTTTCCGTTCGGAAGGTAATGTCATTCCTCCTCTGACCGAGGAAAGTAGAGACTTCTCATCACTGAATGTGTCAATTCATCACGGTTAAGAGTGTTAACAAATGGTCGTGACAATTTGGATCTACATGGCTAATGAAAGCCAATTCCAGAGATTTTTATTTTAGATTGTTTTTTTTAAGTTTGTTAATTTCAGGGACTAAGTTGAGAAGGTGTTACAATTTCAAAGACCAAAATGGTGGTTTCCTCTACCAATTATATGGAGATTGCTGCTACATCATATCAGATAATGAAATGTGTTTTCTCTCAGATTTTTAATCTTTGTTCTTTAGTTTGAAGCTTTTTCTTTCACTAACACCACAATTGACACTGTCCTCTTTTTTTCAGGAAAGGGCTGCCAATTAAAGCAAAATAAATTGTTGTTGAGAACATCTAATGTAAGGAAAATGTTTGGTGAACACCCAATATGTAATCCAATATCTAAAGCGAGTAAAAAAAGATAAATAAAAAAATATAGATATAATAAAATTTATGATGTGATGAAAAGTGAAAGATAAAAAGAAATGAAAGATATTAGTAGGGTGTATAAAACTATAAGTGATTTATGTAGGAATGTCATTGCTCCCAATATAATACCTAAATATTTTGATATTGTATGTGGTCAAGATAAGCCAATTCTGGTAGAAATTTGGTGAACTAGCTTGCAGATCTACAACTCCAACTTTTTATTCTTCAGAATATATTGTAAAATTAAATTTTCCAATCTCCTAATTAATACTAATACCTCCTGTGTTATTTATAAGAAATAATTGTTTCTTATAAAATAGGATACGAGGTACTATTACATTTTTTTGAAGAAAAAAAACTCATAAATGCAGTTTTATCCTTACATATGCAAAAAGATTGTTTCCAGATTTGAATCCATGACCAACAAGTCATCAAGACACGACTTTATCTCTATGATAGAATTCACAACCGAAAAAAAATACTAGTATATTTTTAGCCAAATACAATAGAGTGTCAGTATCATTCACCAATGCAGCAGCCTTGGCTCAATGTTTCTCCCTTTTTTATTTATTTATTTAATTTTTGTCTTTTCCATTGTACATAATATGGACCTAAGGTTCTTTGTTAGCAGCATGCAATAAAGTTATGTAGCTATACAACTAGTTCAGCATTCATTCTCAATCCATGGACTCTGCTTGGGTCTCCCAACATTCCTAAGGGCGTTCCACACAACACTGTTACACATGAACCCGGCCCCAAGAGCTATCTGGCAAACCCGATCACCCCTTTTGATCCTTGAGTTTAACTCAAGATAAGCCAGTTCATACCAAATGCTGCTGCTTGATGTGTTGCCAAATCGCTCCAATGTCTTCCTTGATGCTTCCATGTACTCCTCTGTGAGCTCCAAATTCTTCTGAATCTCATCCAGCACTTTCTTGCTTGTTGCCAGAATGCACATGTGCTCGAATGCCAGCTTGTAATCAGGAATGTATGGCTTTGTTTTCTTTTTCTTGAAGATCAAGTTTGTGAAGAAGTGAAGCTGCTCTGAAACGGGTAGCACTAGTGGGCCTAGTGTGGTGATGTTGGCCTTTAGTGCATGGCCTCCAACCTCTATGACATCTTTGCTCACAGAAATGCCCGTCCTCCCTTCACTGTCTTCCTTTTGATGTATGCTTTTGTAGCTTCTGTTGTCCATCCCTCTGTGTGTTCGGACCAGCTGCCACATGCATTAGTCATAGATCAAAGCATTTGGATAATGATCCTAAAATTGATCTCATAGAAAACTTAACAAAAGTTATAATGACATTAAGATGTGCATGTATAAAGTAACATAGTAGAGGTGTACCCACTCTTTATGGACAAAATTTTTATACAGTCCCTTGGTGCTTTTTGTATTGTTCTCTAATTAGAATTGAAGTTTTATTTCGATAATCTATGTTGACCTTTAATGTAAATGTAAACCTATATTGCATAGATTATTGAGATAATACTCTTATTCTAATTAGAAAACAGCACCAAAAGTACCATAAAGAACGGTATATAATTGTTTTCTCGTTTCACTTTAGAGGAGTCAAATTCTATCGAGAAATACCTGTTTGAGTTCATACTTGGCGCGCCATCTATCTAGGCGGAAATTTGAGAGCATGATGGCTGCAGCTCCCATTCTGAAGAAGCAATTGGGAAGCAACATGTCAATGTCATTGCCACTGTACCATGTAGAGCTCACAGCTTCTGTGCTAACTACAAGTGCATAAGTTCTTGGATAAGCATCCAGAAGGTCTTTAGCAAGTTCAATAGCTGTGATTCCAGCAGCACAACCCATCCCACCAAGGTTGAAACTATGGATATCATGCCTAAACTTGAAATGGTTTACTATCATTGATGAGAGGGATGGGGTGGTATTTAGTATTCCACAGTTTACGATCAGGATTCTGATATCCTTTGGTTTCACTTTTGTGGCAGCAAGAAGGTCCTTAATTGCCCCAAACATCACCATTGATACCTCTTGCCTGCCATCATTCAGTGAGTTTCTGTAGCCAGGGCGAAAAACTCCTTTTGGCAGGTAGGTCTCATCGCCAATGCCAGATTTCTTAAGAACTCGTTCTTGAAACTCAATGGCGGTTTCATTGAAATTCCTAGATTTTTTGGCTAACTGAATGAACTCTGCCTTAGAGATCTGCATAAATACCTTATTATTGAATACAAGGCAACATTGGAATGTAAAAAATAAATAGGCTTACCCCCTCAAGCATATTGCCAAAAGGTTTGTATATATCTTAGTATGACTTTTAAGGTAGTTATTGTAAAGTTAACAAACATATTATACACAACATTTTGTAGTTAGATTATAAAATTATAAATACATACTCAACTAATCAAAGCTAAACAATGAAGATAGACTAAAGATGACATAAAAGCTAAAAGTCATCCACACTTGTGAAGAGTGAGTACTAGTTAAGAAAAAGTGTGTTTAGTTTTACCTTGTATTCATTTGAAGGGCGAAAACATGAGAAATCAAGCAAATAGGTAGAGCCGGGTGTTAAGTCAGTATAAAAATATAGCATTAGGCACAAAAGTGCTGATATAAGTAGAACCTCAATGAGGCCATATTTCTCATAGAGGTCTTGCCAAGTGAACTTTCCAATACGAGCAATGAAGGCTGCAAGGAGAGGTGGTGCCAGCAATAAGTACAAGCGATGGCTTATGAGGTAGCCATAACCCAATTTCACATATTTTAGATTAACTGAACTAAGGAAATCTGGCAGTCTAGGCCTCACTTTCACAGAGAAAGAAAGAGAGCCAGCATTTGGGCCATAGTTCTCAGCACCTCTCTGCACAATCTCTGTGGAAAACTCTTCACTTTCTTTTGACATGGGGGAAGAATTGTGTTACAATAAGCTGAGTGTGTTGAATGAAGAAAAAAATGGTGGAAAAAAGCAAATATGTGGAGGATTTTAGTCAGCTAATTCAGCTGGATAGAAGTGCAAAAGTAAATAGAAAATTATTGAAAGGCAAAGAAGCTTGATGGGATATAAATATATAGGAATTAGTGTCCTAAGTTGGAGAAACACTTGCTGCTTGGCATGGTAAATGATGCTAAGGATTTTACGGAGAATGCAAACTGAATAGGTACATTGTGCACGGATGCGTTTGAGCAGCAGATTTACAGCACCATTAAAATTGCATGCAAGAGGAGCAAGTCAATTTCCATCCTCTGTTAATAATTGTTAATCAGTTTCCTTCCTCAGGAAGCAAAAAATTGTGTAACATAAAGTCATAAACCATAAGCTCAAAAAATGTCATCATCCTGTTCCACATATTTTAGACCTGAGGTATATGGTAGAAGAAACTGAAAAATTATTTTTTTAAAATGAAACTATTATATACTTACTAGTTATTACTACAATGAAAGTGTGAGACAATTGAAAATAGAGCAGAACAGGATTTAGATATTAAGTTCATAACCTGTCCACTTGTGAAGATAAGGATTTAATTAAATTAATATGGTTTCTTGTTATGACATACGTAATTGACTAGCTAAAAAAGTTCAGCACATTATTTGTAATCTAATCCTACCTGTGAAATCCGAGATAACAAACAAAAACATTGAAGTTTTTAATATAAGACCAACGACCAACGACAAGCCTAAAATGCCAAAGCTTAAAAATAATGTGGCATCATCAACAAGAGACTAAATTGCCATTAAAAATCATGACCATTTTTTCAGATATTTTGATTTGATGAGGCGAGTAAACATACATGGGTAATAATTACATATGTATTTGGTTTTTCGTCTTAACAGAAACATTGTTAATAATTAACAGGAAAATGTGTGGTGGATACTCAAATCTAATACCTAGAGAGAGTGAAAAAAGATATAAAAAAAGGTTAAAAAAAATATAGAGGGTAAGTATGATAAAGTTTATGTGATAGAAAAAAAAAGAAAAAATATATAAATAGAATGTATAAAATTATGAGTGTTTCATATATTCTTATTCTAATTAATAATTCCAAGTATACATAAAATCAACAATTCAGCTGTTCTTGCGCAGCCAACTTCTCAGTCCCCCGTCTTATTCACATAATCCGATATACTATGCAATTCAACCACAATTTTTATTCCATAATATTTCATGCGAAATATACTTCAGTTCAATCTATGCCTCTAATCTACACAAAAATTACCCTTACATCCTTTCAACTTCAGCCAAGTTACTGAGATAACATTTTCTTTTGAAAATTAAAATTCCTCTGGCCTCCCTATTTTCATTTTAAGAAAACCCAAAACAAAAGTAATCTCAAAATCCAAGAACAGGTACACACACAAAATTAATGATATAAAGACTAGTCGAGATACAGGCTAAATATTGTGCATCACTGCTATCAAATTGTTTGTCCCTCCAAATGATTGAATTGATTTTAGGTGTCTTCATAAAAGTTGAGGAGAAGTTTATCCTTAAAATTTTGGCACTTGTCCCATTTCATTTCAACCTTTACAATTCAAGATATATTCAAGATATGCTCAAGATACTACACATGTATCAGGTGCCTAGTTAGAACGTCGTTTACAACTTCAAACACAAATTAATCCATGTTCCACAGGACCACATTGAGTCTACCTAGAACCTATTCATGAAAAGTATAGATCTTTATTTGAGTTTTTCGTTGAGCCCAAGATCACTTCAATCATATCACTAGAACCTAAGTCATGACCTAAACTCCCTAAAAAAATGTCATGACCTAAATTAGAACAAAATGTGAAAATGAATTAAAATTAAAATTAAAAAATTAATCAAGATTTGCATTTAAGTTTAATAAAGTCCAAAAATATACATTCAATATAGTTAAATAATAATATATATCTCAAAATTGATTGATCAAGGTGCCCATGTACCAATGGAAAGGGGAATGATAGAATGAAATAGATCATTTAAAAAAATCAACCCAACCCTATTCTTGGGGGCTAGATGCATTACATTTTCCGCCCTTTGTTTACCTCTTTCTTTCTGCTATTTGAGCTGGATGCTGCTTTCTGTTGTCCAACTCCATAACCAATTCAATAAATATGGATTTTTATTTGCCAAAGCGCGTTGACCGCACCAATGTTGTTAGGACCAAGGCAGAATCCTCTTGGATGTACCACAAGAATTTACTCATTTTTTATAATTCATAAATAAAATTAGTGTAGTGTTATTCGTACATATTAATTCAATAAATTGTTCACAGACAATTCATATTGCTAAACTTTTGATTAGTTAGAGTTTACAATGAAATCATTTAAATTCATCCACTGGCAATCTTTGGCTAGTATTATGAAAAAAGTATCACCCGATCATACGTTTCCCAAAAGCAAAAGAGTACTGCCGGTTGGATCATGTCCCACAATAAATGAAAAGGAAAAAGACCTTGAAGTTTTCTGGTTCAGGACCACTGGGGGTGGAAAATTTGGTCCTTCAACTCATAAAACTAACGTCTAAAATTATGCTTCACTATTGATTCGGTGGAAGCCAAGCTATAACACGAGACGTGATTTTTGTCATCTCAATTTAAAACTCTAGTGGTTTTGCTGTGTCAGTGGACTCAGTTCTCATGAGACAGTGGGTCGGGCCATGAAAACATTAAACGTGTTATCTTATCTTGTATTTTTTTATCTAGTGTTTCCTTTAAAAAAAAAAAGAGAGAGAAGAAATTAAGAACCAAATTGTTTGCGGGTGGGCTATCACGCAGAATTAATGCACCAGGTTCCACCTAACGACAATCATATGACGGCAAAAATCAATCTTCTTATTTTGCTTCCTAACGTTAACTAAAAAACTAAAAGGTATTATGATGGCTTTGGGGAAATTAACTGCTGGCAGATTCCTTCCATAATAGTGTCATGAATCATAAAATCAGGATAGAGTTTTGTCAAAGTAGAAACTAATACAATAGAGGTAATCAAGCATTATATATCAGGATCAAAAACTATAACGGTACATTCTGTACAATAAAAAAATCAAAACTGTAAAATTGGACTGTGTATAATTTGTATTGTAAAAAAAAGAGCTTTCTTCTTCCAAACCAATCCGATAAGATGATAAATGAATTTGCTAAATGATACATCACAGTCTCCGGTAGCACCAAATCCAATTCCTGCTGGCAGAAAATGAATCCAATGTTTGATACAACCATGAGCTAATGACCAAATCCTTTGTTGTCATTCATGACACAGATTCACCTACCCTCAACTACAGATTCGGACCAAGTAAGAGACATTGAGGAAGAGTGACGAATATCTTGGAAAGTTGGGTGTGACGTATAGCTAAAATACTGAGAATATTCAGACAATATATCCCTTGATTTCAACTGTTGGAGCAAATAGGTATCCATGTTCTCAATTTCTGAGTCCTCTGCCTCATTCTTCCCCTCTAAAACATTCACCACCTGTCTC